>SJYC01055656.1:0-21893 GCA_006408675.1 Madoqua kirkii | reverse complement strand
TATGTTTTAGGAATGTATTGAACTCAAATATCAAGACCTACTAAAGTGACAGGGAGCAAGTAGGTTGACTTGTTTTCCTCTGACACCCTGCCTCTGCACAGTTCAGCATGTTAATGTTAGAGGTTGCGGCTGCTGATGGTTTGTCCTTTTCTCTGTACTTGTTGCCTTTTGTTCATCGTGTCTGTTCAACTTCTGGCTGTCATATCTTAGCATTAGAGTCTCTGTTAATTTTTTGAGAGTAGATTATTTTGCTGGGTTTTCTGATAATTGAATCATCTCTGCATTCCTGGAATAAACTCTACTTGCTTATAGTTTATTTTTAGAAATATGGATGACTCTAGTAAGTTGGGCTTCCCTGGTGGCTCAGAGGTTAAAGCATCTGCCTGCAATGTGGGTGACCTGGGCTCAATCCCTAGGTCAGGAACATCCCAGGGAGGGAGAAATGGCAACCCACTCCAGTACTCTTGCCTGGAGAAGCTCATGGACGGAGGATCCTGGTGGGCTTCAGTCCACGGGGTCGCAAAAAGCTGGACATGACTGAGTGACTTCGCTTCACTAGTAAGTTAGTATTTTGTTTAGGATATTGCAGCTGTATTTTTGTACCATCTTTTTGTTTCGTTTCAGTTTTCATATTTTCTTTTAGCCTAGATAATTTCAAGTTATCAGTTAATATATGTGGTACAGATTCAGTTCTGTCATTTACTAATGGGTGGTAAATTTGTGTATGTGTGTGTGTGTTGTGCTTAGTTGTTCCATCGTGTTCTTTTCTTTGCAACCTCATGGACTATAGCCTGCCAGTTTCCTCCATTCATGGGATTTTCCAGGCGAAAATACTGGAGTGGGTTGCCATTTCTTCTTCCAGGGGACCTTCCTGATCCAGGGATCAAACCTGCATCTCTGTCTCCTGCACTGGCAGGCACATTCTCTATCCACTGAGCGATAGAGAGCTAATTAATATCCCTAAATCTGTTTCCTCTTACATAATGAGATGTGTATAAGAGACAGGGTAAACAACTACCCATATGGGTTTTAGGGGAATAAACTGAACAATTTACATGATGCAAATTTTAAACTGCCAAAGTAATAATAATATTTCATTATTTTAGAGAAATTATAACTCTGTGCATGAAATTACTTCATCAAAATCTTGCGTTAAGTGGGTAAAGTATTCAAGAAATGTTCCATGTATTAATTTGAATGAAGTGCTTAAGATTTCTAGATTGATATAGAAATTACTGCCTTCAGGGTGAGCAAATAATTAAAGAAAATGAATACAGAAACATATCCGGTACAAAAAAATGGAGTAGTAACTAACACAAGAGATTAAAAATAGACCAAAACATGTCCCCATGATTTAAAGTCAACTATTTAATTTTACATAGAAAAACTATTTAATTTTACAAAATGTGAATACTTATCTTACATGGCAGACTCTTAAGTCAGCATCCAGTCTCTATATTATCATTTCTACTAAAAATTTTACATCAAATTACAACCTGACTTCTCAAGCAACCAAATGGCTAACATAAAAGCTTTTCAAAATAAAACCATATTTTGAACATCACTAAGCAACATCCAGAAAACTAAGATTATGGCATCGGGTCCCATCACTTCATGGGAAATAGATGGGGAAACAGCGGAAACGATGTCAGTCTTTATTTTTGGGGGGCTCTAAAATCACTGCAAATAGTGACTGCAGCCATGAAATTTAAAGACGCTTACTCCTTGGAAGGAAAATTATGACCAAGCTAGATAGCATATTGAAAAGCAGAGACATTACTTCGGCAACAAAGGTCCATCTAGTCAAGGCTATGGTTTTTCCAGTGGTCAGGTATGGATGTGAGAGTTGGACTGTGAAGAAAGCTGAGCGCTGATGAGCGCCGAAGAATTGATGGTTTTGAACCGTGGTGTTGGAGAAAAGACTCTTGAGAGTCCCTTGAACTGCAAGGACATCGAACCAGTCCATCTTAAAGGAGATAGGTCCTGGATGTTCATTGGAACACCTCTTGTGAAGAGTTGACTCATTGAAAAAGACTCTGATGCTGGGAGAGACTGGGGGCAGGAGGAGAAGGGGACAACAGAGGATGAGATGGCTGGATGGCATCACTGACTCGATGGACATGAGTCTGAGTGAACTCCGGGAGTTGGTGATGGACAGGGAGGCCTGGCGTGCTGTGATTCATGGGGTCACAAAGAGTCGGACACGACTGAGCAACTGAACTGAAGGAAATAGAAACTCTATCCTTGAACAAATCTTATAGCTCACTGAGAATTAACTGACATTTTTTAAATTCTAAGGGGAAAAAATGTTTTAAATATACACTTGAGTGCTGCATCCACCTGGTAAATACTATACAGAAAAATAACTGGAAACTTTTAAAAATACCTCTACCAGAGAGCAGTATAAATTGCCTTATAATTAAGGGAGTCGTAATAATTTGTAAATGAAGAATATAGTGATAAGCTTAAGCAAATTGTGAAGAGTTGATCCTATTCCAAACTCCTGCCATTGCTACAACAGCCATTTAACTTTCAGCTGTTTTGCCATATCACCAAGTAATCTGGACTGCCTGTTTATACATTTGTAAAATGATCTATGATTTTCATTAAGTTATTCAGCTCTTTCATGTTGCAATTTCTCTTCTGAAAGAGACATAAATATAACACACCTCTGTTTCTTAGCATTCAAAACACAATCTAACTCTGTCCTAGTTCAGTTCAGTTCAGTTCAGTCGCTCAGTCGTGTCCGACTTTGCGACTCCATGAACCGCAGCATGCCACGCCTCCCTGTTCATTACCGTCTCTCCAAGTTCACTCAGACTCATATCCATCGAGTCAGTGATGCCATCCAGCCGTCTCATCCCGGGTCGTCCCCTTCTCCTCCTGCCCCCAATCCCTCCCAGCATCAGAGTCTTTTCCAATGAGTCAACTCCACATGAGGTGGCCAAAGTACTGGAGTTTCAGCTTTAGTATCATTCCTTCCAAAGAAATCCCAGGGCTGATCTCCTTCAGAATGGACTGGTGGGATCTCCTTGCAGTCCAAGGGACTCTCAAGAGTCTTCTACAACACCACGGTTCAAAAGCATCTATTCATCAGCACTCAGCCTTCTTCACAGTCCAACTCTCACATCCATACGTGAATACTGGAAAAACCATAGCCTTGACTAGATGGACCTTAGTCAGCAAAGTAATGTATCTGCTTTTGAATATACTATCTAGGTTGGTCATCACTTTTCTTCCAAGGAGTAAGCGTCTTTTAATGTCATGACTGCAGTCACCATCTGCAGTGATTTTGGAGCCCCCCAAAATAAAGTCTGACACTGTTTCCCCATCTATTTCCCATGAATTGATGGGACCGGATGCCATGATCTTCGTTTTCTGAATGTTGAGCTTTAAGCTTTTTCACTCTCCTCTTTCACTTTCAAGAGGCCTTTTAGTTCCTCTTCACTTTCTGCCAGAAGGGTGATGTCATCTGCATATCTGAGGTTATTGATATTTCTCCCAGCAATCTTGATTCCAGCTTGAGTTTCTTCCAGTCCAGCATTTCTCATGATGTACTCTGCATGTAAGTTAAATTAAGCAGGGTGACAATATACAGCCTTGATGTACTCCTTTTCCTATTTGGAACCAGTCTGTTGTTCCATGTCCAGTTCTAACTGTTGCTTCCTGACCTGCATACAGATTTCTCAAGAGGCAGGTCAGGTGGTCTGGTATGTCCATCTCTTTCAGAATTTTCCACAGTTTATTGTGATCCACACAGTCAAAGGCTTGGCATAGTCAAGAAAGCAGAAATAGAGCTTTTCTGGAACTCTCTTGCTTTTTCGATGATCCAGCAGATGTTGGCAATTTGATCTCTGGTTCCTCTGCCTTTTCTAAAACCAGCTTGAACATCAGGGAGTTCATGGTTCACTTATTGCTGAAGCCTGGCTTGGAGAATTTTGAGCATTACTTTACTAGCATGTGAGATGAGTGTAATTGTGTGGTAGTTTGAGCATTCTTTGGCATTGCCTTTCTTTGGGATTGGAATGAAAACTGACCTTTTCCAGTCCTGTGGCCACTGCTGAGTTTTCCAAATTTGCTGGCATATTGAGTACAGCACTTTCACAGCATCATCTTTTAGGATTTGAAACAGCTCCACTGGAATTCCATCACCTCCACTAGCTTTGTTTGGTTTGATGCTTTCTAAGGCCCACTTGACTTCACATTCCAAGATGTCTGGATAAGTTTCCCTCTTTAAGAATTCCTTCCTGATTTACCCTAGGAAGTTCTGACCTTTTGGTACCACATCACTGGGCATATACATCTATCTTAACATTTAACCACTCAGAGCACTATTTGTTTACCAATGGCTACTGGGATATCTAGGTTATAATAAAAGTATTCACTGACAATCATTCACCAGGCTTTACTTTAGGCACTTTGTAGTACTTCTTCACATCACTACAACTACACATAAAAATTACTATCATCACATTATGTAAGAGGAAACAGATTTAGGGATATTAATTAGCTCTCTATGGCTCAGTGGATAGAGAATGTGCCTGCCAGTGCAGGAGACAGAGATGCAGGTTTGATCCCTGGATCAGGAAGGTCCCCTGGAAGAAGAAATGGCAACCCACTCCAGTATTTTCGCCTGGAAAATCCCATGAATGGAGGAAACTGGCAGGCTATAGTCCATGAGGTTGCAAAGAAAAGAACACGATGGAACAACTAAGCACAACACACACACACATACACAAATTTACCACCCATTAGTAAATGACAGAACTGAATCTGTACCACATATATTAACTGATAACTTGAAATTATCTAGGCTAAAAGAAAATATGAAAACTGAAACGAAACAAAAAGATGGTACAAAAATACAGCTGCAATATCCTAAACAAAATACTAACTTACTAGTGAAGCGAAGTCACTCAGTCATGTCCAGCTTTTTGCGACCCCGTGGACTGAAGCCCACCAGGATCCTCCGTCCATGAGCTTCTCCAGGCAAGAGTACTGGAGTGGGTTGCCATTTCTCCCTCCCTGGGATGTTCCTGACCTAGGGATTGAGCCCAGGTCACCCACATTGCAGGCAGATGCTTTAACCTCTGAGCCACCAGGGAAGCCCAACTTACTAGAGTCATCCATATTTCTAAAAATAAACTATAAGCAAGTAGAGTTTATTCCAGGAATGCAGAGATGATTCAATTATCAGAAAACCCAGCAAAATAATCTACTCTCAAAAAATTAACAGAGACTCTAATGCTAAGATATGACAGCCAGAAGTTGAACAGACACGATGAAAAAAGGCAACAAGTACAGAGAAAAGGACAAACCATCAGCAGCCGCAACCTCTAACATTAACATGCTGAACTGTGCAGAGGCAGGGTGTCAGAGGAAAACAAGTCAACCTACTTGCTCCCTGTCACTTTAGTAGGTCTTGATATTTGAGTTCAATACATTCCTAAAACATATATTTATGAATATATAAACATCATAAAAACATAAATAGGCATGAAACTGATAAATACCAATTTTTAGTTATATTTTTATCAGTTACCAGAGACTGAGCAAGGTACATAAACAGTTCTGACCATGTCAGTAAGATTTTATTTTTTTAAAAAAGAAAACTGGAAAGAAAGACAGTCAAGTGTTAAGCTGAATGGTGAATACACAGGTATTTGCTATATACATTTTTAATTTTATCAGTCTGAAATATTTCATGGAAACTGATAATATGAAAAGCAGAATTTTTATGTTTCTGAATATAACAAGATATATACAATACAAACACAACTCAAAGAATTATCACAAAATGAACACATCTATATAACTTGGGTAACTACTTCCAGAAACAGAACATTATGAGCTCCCCAGAAACTTCCCCCATATTCATTCCCAGTCATTACTATCCTGACTTCAGAAAGCTGACATTAGTAATGCCTAGTTTCCAATTTCATATAAACAGAATCATATGATCTGTTCTTCTGTTCGGCTTCTTTAAGTCAACATTACATTCATAAGATGAGTTTACAAAGTTACACATAGCTATGGTTTATTATTGCTATAAGGTAATCTATATATCATGATTTATCCATGCCACTACTTAACAGTGAATGGGGCTGTTTCCATCATAAGGCTATTACAAATAATGTAGCCATGAACACACATGTCTCTGCATGTACAGGCACTTACATTGGATACTTATGTACATTACTTTGTATCAAGATTTAAATTTCACTTGTCCAACCACAGTGGAGCCTATCAAACAGTTATTCAAAGCAGTCATAGCAATGTAAACTCTAACAGAGGTGGATGAAAATTCTAGTTTCATATTCTTGAGCTATACCAACAATCAGTATGTCAGTCTTTTTAATTTTAACCATTTTGATGGGTATGTAGTGGCATTTCCCTGATTACTATCAAGGTTGGGCATCTTTTCATATTTATTAGCTATTCCATTATCTTCTGCAAAGTGTTCAAGACTCTTGCTCATTTTTATTTACACACAATTATCTGTCCTTTTCTTACTGATTTATAGGACTTATTGTAGACACAAGATATCTTTTTGGCCATATGTTGAAGATATATTCTCCCACTCTATAATCTGCCTTTTTACACTGAAAGAATAAAATGCATCAATTTTAATGTAGTCCAATTTACCAATCATTCCCTTTATGAAAGCTGTTTTTTGTTTAAAAAATTATTCTATATCCAAAGATCATGAAGATATTCTTCTATATTATCTTTTAGATTTATTGTTCTAAGCTTCAGTTTCATTTTATAAGTTGAATTATTTGTATTGGTACATTTTTTTTGTCATATGTACATCTAGTTGACCCAACACCACATACTGAACAATCAGTCATGGCTCAAACTTGAAGTCCTTCATGATAAATCAAGTATTCTAATATCCATGGGCTAGTTTCTGGACCCTCTTCCATCTGGTCTATATGTCTATCCTTGGATCAATACCTCACTGTCTAAATTACTGATCTTTATAATAAATCAATATTATTATATCCAAAGAGTAAGCTTTCCCTCTTTGTTTTTCAGGGTTGCTCTTCACCTTTAATTTCCATTTAACTTTCAGATTATCTTGTCAATTTCCATGTACATACAACTCACAAACACAAACCTGCTTATATCTTGATTAGATCACACTGAATGTGCAGATCAACTTGGACAAAAATGATAACTTTATTGCAGTGTTTCCATCTTTTGTATATCCCCTTATTGATTTAGGCCATCTTTAATCTCTCTCAATAATATTTTAGTTTTTCATGAAGAAGTCCTGTTCATCGTTTGTTAAATTTACTTCAGGTATCTGATAATTTTTAGTACTTTTATAAATGGCGTTTTTACAAATTTGCTTCTCGTAAAGAGAAATAAAACTGATTTTTACACTGACCCTGATAAATTAATTTTCTAAGGACACAGCTATGTCTACGATGAGTAATTAAATAAATTAATATTAAGGGCCAAAAACACTATTTTAAAATAAGTTATAGTATTTTCTTCCTCAAGTTAAGTTTTATTATTAAAACATTCTTGAAGGGAGAATAAAATTGTGAAAAAGGCACGGGAATATATCAAATGTAAATCTGAGAAGTAAGAAAGTACTTTAAAATTACAAAAATCCTTTAAAAGCTGTTACTTGAAAGACACTATCAGCATCACAGGTAGTAAAGACCACAGTCGACTTTTAGTTGGATTCTCAATACTTCATTTCCTTATTGAACATCTACTATATCCCTCATACAACATTAGGCACTCAAGTACAAAGACTGTGATTCCTGGAATTCCTGTATCATTAAGGCATTCACAGTCCATCAGTGAAGGGACTGAGGCAAATATCAAACAATGAGAAAATACTCTTAAAAAGACATGGAAGAGATGGCCATTCTAATGAAACACCGTCTACTAACATTAAAAAGGAATAACAACATTAGAAGACATGGATGAAGCCTAAGCCATTTCTTCAGAGATGAGACGCATTCTACCGGATGAACACAATGGGGAAAGTTATTCTAACACATAATTACAAAGAGAAAAAACAATGAGTACTACTCAGCAAAGTATTATAGTAAATATTACATATGTTAGGAATAAAGGTTACATGTGACAGAAGGGCAAGAAGATAAATTATTCCAATTCATAAAGGAGTTTTTCTTTTCCCATTCTGAGGAATCTAGTTTAAAAAGTTAATAAAAAAAGAAAGAAAGTGAAGTCTCTGAGTCATGTCGATTGTGACCCCAGGGACTGTAGCCTGCTAGGTTCCTCTGTCCATCGAATTTTCCAGGCAAGAGTACTGGAGTGGGTTGCCATTTGCTTCTCCAGGGGATCTTTCCGACCTGGGTCTCCCACATTATCGGCGGACGCTTTACCAGCTGAGCCACCAAACTGGGGCTAAAATGAGCTTTGCTTTTTATAAAGATCAGTCTAGTGACAGTGATGAAGTTGAGTAAGAAAGGAAGTTTGAGACAATAGGCTACTGCAGTGGTTCAGACCCAATATGGTAAAAGCCTGAACTAGGGCAAGAGGCAATATGTACAGGGAGGCAATTTGAGAACAGCTGTAAAGAATGATGTAAGAGAAAACACACAGACATTTTTTTTCCATAAAACTAATCCTCTTAATGCTAGTAGCTTTAATAAAATTTCTAGTATCACCACTATTTTTCATTCAAACTAGATGACTACTAGTCAACTACTAATCTCACTAAAGCTAATAGTTATCTAACTTAAACACACCATTAAAAAGAGCACCCACCTAAATCCAACCCCAACACTTCATCTGTCACAAAAGTATTAAACTTTTGAGATATTACATCTCAAAATATTCAATTCTTTAAATACATCAGTCAATAGATTAGTCCCTGAGTTTGAATCAGATGTTTTGCTAACAGGCAAAACTCCTAAGATTATATTTAATAGATAATATGAACATATTTAAAGTTATTATATTTTAAACGGCTTTTAAAACAGTACTTTTGACTTGTCAGAGATATTTGCAGAAAGAAATAAAGGAAAACTTACTTTTTAAAAATCTTACTTTCACATCATTTAATAATTAATTCAGTCACGCTGCTGAATTAGCTTAATATTTATACTGCCTTTGCTAGGTATTCTGAAGTATTTTTATAAATTAAAGAAGAAGAATGACATTATAGTTTTTGAAAACTATCTGAGTCAGACACTCCAACCCAAAATCATTCTAACACCTTACAAATGAAGACAGTGAAGCCCAGATGGGTTAAGATCCTATTCAAGGTAATTTAGTTAGATTGGAGACTTTGCATTTTCACCATTATTTTCCAGTGAATCCAACTGCCACAATATTCTTAAAATATAAAGTATGACTGCATGTCAAATGCTATCACAAATCACAGTGTGCTCTATTTTTTCCAGACTTAATAAGCAAACTCAAGTCTTGCCAAAATCCTTGAATTTCAAAACATTATCTCACTGTAAAAACATATATGACATTCATTTTATATTTTCACAACATAAAACTATGAGGTCATTAAATTTAACATCATACTATATTGCAAACCAATAATTGAATGATACATCAAAGTCAAAATATCCAAATAATAAATTCAAAGATTTGATGATCATAAATGAAAATTCTTCACATATATGAGATAAAATAGAAACACCTTCCAAAATTGGTGAAAGGAAGAAAACTGTCAACCAGCATATGGTGAAGTAAGAATCTAAATTTTCCTTCTACCGAGAAATCACCTGAAAAAAATTTTTATTTATTTGTCAAGTGAACTTTCATTAAGACTCTAAAATATACTAAGCACTATTCTAAGCCCCGGGGATGGTGTGTGTTGAACAAGAAGAATAAGATCCTGTTCTGAGCAAAACAAAGGCAATAAATAAGCAAAATATCAGATAATAATAAATGCTGTGGAGAAAATGTTACCAAGGGTTACAAGATAAAGAATGGGTAATCATCTGAGATTAGACAATCAATGAGAGTCTCATTAAGGGAATAACTTCAAAAGTAACAAGAAAGGATCTACCCACTCTAAGACTAGGACAGAAGAACATTCTCAGCACAGGGCAGAGCATGTACAAAGAACCCCAAACAGGCACCAACCTGGTGGGTTTGAGGAAGTAGAAAGGCTGTATCTCTGTGAGTCAGTTAGGAAAAGCAAGGATGACTCCTGATCAGAGAGAAAGATGAAGGCCAGATCACAAAGAGCCACAGTTATCAGTTTCAAGCTTTTGTACGTAAAATTCTGAATTTGAAGTTAGAAGTATACTAGTGTTAAAGTATGCTTTTTGGTTATCAGAGTCTGGAATGAAACAATGAATTTCAGTGAATAAACTCAGATGCTTTACCAAAGAGTCTTGTTTTGTTTTGCTCTCTTCAATCTTGGGAAAGTGGCCTGAGTAAAAGCTACATGGCTTTTAAGTTTCCTTTCAGCTGTACGACAATTTTCATTTACCCTATCCTTATTTCAGTTTAAAACTCTAAATAGATTCCTATGGATCCTTCAAATTTAATTTTATTATACTAATTACCCTACTTCTGCATCCCTGAATCCTAAGCTCTTTGACAGATAAGACTATCTTATAATTATGAATATTTTTCTGGAAATTTTAGTATATAGTTTAAAAAGAATGTATTGTTTGAACTTTAGTGGTTGAAAAAAAAAACAAAAACAAGACTATACCTATTTGTTTTGCAGCCTGTAATATAGCTTTTAAGTCTTCATTTACTCTCTGCATTTCACTCTTCTCCAGTTTCTCATTCAAAAATTTTACAATCTTCATCCATGTCAGGTCTGAGCCTACAATTTGTTCATGAAGTTTAGACCGCTTCATCTGAAACAGATAGCATAATACAGAAACATACTGGTTAAAAGTTTTCTCGAATCTATCATTTATCACATATATTTTTCATTAATCATACAACTTGGCACCTTCTACAAGAATGCAAAATTGTATCTACTCATATCCAAATTTACAGCTCCCAGAAGGAGCTTTATTTAAATGTGATTTAAAAGGACCTCATTTATTCAAAGATATGTTTTTAAAAGCTTCTTTTTCTATAGTTTAATCACAGTGAATACTCATTATGAAATAATTTTCATATGGCAAAGTAAAAAGCAAAAAGTCCAACACCCAGATAACACTGGTAACATATCACAAACCTCTTTTAATTTTCCTGCTTTTTACATAGCTTAGATCATACTGTATATAAGAGCTTTATGTCATGCTTTTTGATGAAAGGTATTTAAAGAAAACGGAGAAGGAGGTGGCAAAAGATAAGACAGTCAGAAAGCATCATTGCCCCAACTGACATGAATATGAGCAAACTCCGGGAGATGGTGAAGGATGCAGGGAGCCTGTGTGCTGAAGTCCATGGGGATCACAAACAGTCAGACATGACTTAGGGACTGAACGACAGCAACAAATGATGGGTTCAATATATTCAAATCAGTACTGCTTTCCTAAAGTTAATCCTACAACAGGTTAGGAATCCAGGAGATTCTAATCTGCACATACTCTTTCCATGAGACTATAATCTTCCCAGTCTCAAGAACTGACACAGAAAGCTGTAAATATTTTACTTTGTATCACTGAACTTGATCCCTGGATTAAACTTTGTGACATCCTCTGGCCAAATGAAAAGCAGTGAGTCAGATGTTATTCCTGTCATTTAGCCACTAAGTCATGTCCAGCTCTTTAATTTTCCCTTTGGTTGTACTGATAATTTTGGATCCAAGAAAAAAATCATGCATTTACCAACTGGATGTTACCAATTGTTTTCTTGGGCTCCAGAATCACTGCAAATGGTGACTGCAGCCATGAAATTAAAAGACATTTGCTCCTTGGAAGAAAAGCTATGACAAACCTAGACAGCATATTAAAAAGCAAAGATATTACTTTACCAACAAAGGTACGTATAGTCAAAGCTATGGTTTTCCTGATAGTCATGTATAGATGTGAGACTTGGATAACGAAGAAAGCTGAGGGCCAAAGAATTGATGCTTTTGAACTGTGGTGCTAGAGAAGACTCTTGAGAGTCCCTTGGACTGCAAGGAGATCCAACCAGTCCATCCTAAAGGAAATTAGTCCTGAATATTCATTGGAAGGACAGATACTAAAGCTGAAACTCTAATACTCTGGCTACCTGATGCGAAGAACTGACTCATTGGAAAAGACCTTGATGCTGGGAAAGAGTGAAGGCAGGAGGAGAAAAACTGAGTGACTGAACGGAACTGAAGGTAATATTTACCATTTTTTCAAATGCACACAGAATTGAGAAAAGGAATGCCAAATATCTGCCCATATTTTATATTTATAATCATTTTATATAAAACAGTGTACCTGTAAGTCAGCCACTTCTTCATTATAATTATCTTGCTTGGTGACATTTGAAAAGGAGCGCAAGGCTCCTGTGAGTCGAGGTAAAGCCATCTATTATTCAATCAGTGATCCATACAACGAGAAACTTGAAACTGAAACAAAACAAGATGATATTTAACTGTAGAGAGGAGGTGGGAGGGATAATCACATTCAACAAATTAGCCTGTATTTAAAATAAAGAAAACACTTAAAAAGCAATTGCTACCAATGCTGAAAAGCTCTCTTGACACATTTTCTACCCACGTAGTTCTTTTGTAACACATTGTCTTATAGGTGGGGAGAAAAAAAAAAAAAAAAAAAAAAAAAACACCAACAACACTTGTTTGTGGGTACTACTATAACATTCCTTCAAATGAATTGTACAGATTTCCAAGTATGACAACCAGTAACAATGACAGAGATAGAAGCATTTGCCCATCTTTTGTCCAATTTCATTTTATGCTCATTGATTTCATCTCACATAATCTCTTATTTTTTGTCTCACTGGCTTTTTCCAGTTACATGCACTTGTATTACTTGGGAGTGCTCTTCTGATGTTCATACAATTGCCTCTTTAAACAAAGTTCTTGGCTTAAAAGACCACTCAGTCACAGACAGGGCAGCTACCCAGCTACTGTCTATCATAGTACAAAATTCCTATTCTCTTTACAGGCACTAATTAATATTTGATAGTCTCTCATTTACTTATTTGTGGAGAAGGAAATGGCAACCCACTCCAGTACTCTTTCCTGGAAAATTCCATGGACTGAGGAGCCTGATAGGCTACGGTCCACGAGGTCGCAAAGAGTCGGACACGACTGAGCAGTTATTAATATATTGTCTCATCTGACAAAGAGTAAGCTTCATGACAAAAAAAAAAAAAAAAAGATCTCCATTTCACTCATCTCCGCTAGCAAACACAACAGTAAAGCAGTATGGCTGGCAGTCAATAATGTCTTGGTTGGACCTCCCTGGTGGCTCAGTTGTAAAGAATCTGCCAATGCAGATATGGGTTCAATCCTTGGGTTGGGAAGATTCCGTGGAGAAGGAAATGGCAACTCATTAGAGCCTGATAGGCTACGGTCCACGGGGTCGCAAAGAGTCGGACACGACTGAGCAGTTATTAATATATTGTCTCATCTGACAAAGAGTAAGCTTCATGACAAAAAAAAAAAAAAAAAGATCTCCATTTCACTCATCTCCGCTAGCAAACACAACAGTAAAGCAGTATGGCTGGCAGTCAATAATGTCTTGGTTGGACCTCCCTGGTGGCTCAGTTGTAAAGAATCTGCCAATGCAGATATGGGTTCAATCCTTGGGTTGGGAAGATTCCGTGGAGAAGGAAATGGCAACTCATTCCAATATTCTTGCCTGGGAAATCCCATGGACAGAAGGGCCTGGTGGGCTACAGTCCATGGGGTCACAGGAGTCAGACATAACTTAACAACTAAACAACAACAATTATGTGAATAGAAGGATGAAAAACTGAGAAAAAGAAATCATGGTAATAGGAAGACTAACAAACCAGAAAACAATCAGAGCAGCTGAGGAAGGGGAGAATTCCCAGGCAAAGAAAAGTCAGATGATCTGATTTAATCTCCTTATTTATATACTAACAACTGAACAACTAGTCTTCCGGCAGATAGACTATTTATTATGAAGAGAGTCCTCAACTTTGAATTACTCTTAGAGGGCTATCTTGGTTTAAGATTACTTATTATAATAAAACTACAATACATACATTTATAAGGCATGGCTCCCTGGAGAATGTCACATAAGCTGTGTGTGTGTGTGTGTGTGTGTGTGTGTGTGTGTGTGCTCAGTTGTGGCTGACTCAGCAATCCCATGGCCCCTGTGTCCATGGGATTTCCCAGGCATGAATATTGGAGTGGATTACCAAGCCCTTCTCTAGGGAATCTTGCCAACCCAGGGACTGAACCTGCATCTTGGGTCTCCTGCATTGGCAGGTGGGTTCTTTACCACTAGTGCTACCGGGGAAGCCCAAGCTATGAAAGTTGTCAAACAGAAATAATTTTGCCCCACTTGGGACATTTGGCAGTATCTGGTGACACTCTAGGTCACTGGGGAGTTGGTGGGTACAACTGTCTTCTGGTGGGTAGGGGCTATTGACGCTTAAGGCACAGGACAGCCTCCTCACAATAAAGAATTATCTAGCCCCAAATGTCAATAGGGCAGAGCTTATTAGGTTCCCACTCCAGAGTCTAAAAATAGAGATGCTTTATAACCCAAGCACTTCTCAGTGTGTGAAAAGACCTATACACCTCAATTAAGAGACCTCACTAATTATTCTAAACCAGAGTATCTGTCCATTAATGGGACTGGAATAGCAACTAGGAGACCATACAGGATGCCTCAGACCACTTCCTGTTTCTCCTCTTTTTGACTGCATACACCCTTGAAGTTATTATAAAATTTGATTTTCAGTAAAATCTCCAGTTCGTATGTTAGATATTAAAAAATTGTATGAAATGTTTAACAAAATAAGACAATTTTAAAAAAATGAAGAACAGTAAAATGACTAGGCAAATTGGAAAATATAACTTTTAGAAATAAAACTACATACTTAAAAAAAAAACAATCAATGAGTTACATAATAGATTAGATACAGTGAAAACAAAAGTGGTGATCTGCATGAGAGAGTGATCTGAATAACTCAGTATGCTGTTACAACTAGACCAAGTATAAATTAAGCAGATCAAAGAGAAAGAAGCCCAAATATATCAAGACTCACAATAAATGTAAACAAATTAATCTTAGCCAAAAGACTGACAGTCTGAATTACTGAACAGCAATCAAGTAAACACTAGAGCTGTACCTACAACAGGACAGAGAAAGGCTGAAAGTTAAAAGACGGAATAAGATCCTCCTGTAAGATAACCAAAAGTAGCCAGTGGCTATATCAATAGCATCATATCAGACAAAATAGACTTTAAAACAAAAGATATTATTAAAGATAGGAAAAAAAAACCTCTCTATATAATATTAGAAGTTATAGCTTACTAAGATATAAAAATTTTGAATTTGCATGTCCCGATAAAAATTAATTAAACCTCAACATGCCTCAACATTAATTAAAACAGACTTCCAGAAAAAAGTAACAAGTCCAACAACAAAGTGAGAGTTCAATAATCGATCAATTATTGATAAGTCAATTCAATATCAACAAAAAAATGGAAGTTGAGCAGTGAAATTAGTAAATTTAACCTAAAATAAATGAAAATATATATTCTTTTCAAGTACATTGTATCAATTTTAAATGGCCTATGTATCAGTTCAGTTCAGTAGTTCAGTTGATTTCCGACTCTTTGCAACCCCATGAATCACAGCACGCCAGGCCTCCCTGTCCATCACCAACTCCCGGAGTTCACTCAGACTCATGTCCATCGAGTCAGTGATGCTATCCAGCCATCTCATCCTTGGTCGTCCCCTTCTCCTCCTGCCCCCAATCCCTCCCAGCATCAGAGTCTTTTCCAATGAGTCAACTCTTCCCATGAGGTGCCCAAAGTATTGGAGTTTCAGCTTCAGCATCAGTCTTTCCAGTGAACATCCAGGATTTATCTCCTTTAGAATGGACTGGTTGAATCTCCTCGCAGTCCAAGGGACTCTCAAGAGTCTTCGCCAACACCACAGTTCAAAAGCATCAATTCTTCGGCACGCAGCTTTCTTCACAGTCCAACTCTCCCATCCATACACGACCACAGGAAAAACCATAGCCTTGATTAGACGGACCTTAGTCGGCAAAGTAATATCTCTGCTTTTCAATATGCTGTCTAGCTTGATCATAACTTTCCTTCCAAGGAGTAAGCGTCTTTTAACTTCATGGCTGCAGTCACCATCTGCAGTGATTTTGGAGCCCCCAAAATAAAGTATGACACTGTTTCCACTGTTTCCCCATCTATTTCCCATGAAGTGATGGGACCAGATGCCATGATCTTCGTTTTCTGAATGTTGAGCTTTAAGCCAACTTTTCACTCTCCTCTTTCACTTTCATCAAGAGGCTTTTTAGTTCTTCTGCACTTTCTGCCATAAGGGTGGTGTCATCTGCATATCTGAGGTTATTGAGATTTCTCCTGGAAATCTTGATTCCAGCTTGTGCTTCTTCCAGCCCAGAGTTTCTCATGATGTACTCTGCATGTAAGTTAAATAAGCAGGGTGACAATATACAGCCTTGACGTACTCCTTCTCCTACTTGGAACCAGTCTGTTGTTCCATGTCCAGTTCTAACTGTTGCTTCCTGACCTGCAGAGGTTTCTCAAGAGGCAGGCCAAGTGGTCTGGTAAATCTCTAGTAAATCTCAACAAATGTCAAAAAGTTAAGTATCGTACAGACTGGCAGACAACAAAATTTGCAGAAAAAGAGCAAATATTTTAGGTATGGCAGGCAGCCTCTGCTGTATATTCATTTTTTTTTTTAATCATTCTTGGGCTCAGGGTAACGACTCCAGGTATAGTTCACATTTTCTGAATAAAATACAATTAGATTAGAAATCAGAAACACAAAAGATTAAAAAACATAGTTGTTTGCATTGCAAATCTGTAAGTAAAGGGTATGATTCGGGTGTGGTAAAAACCAGCTGGATTCTCCATATCACAATAAAGAATTTCAGTCAGAAAAGTAAAATGATCCAATGTGTAAATAAACTCCCTCACTGGCTGACTTTAAGTTTCAGCTACCCATTGGGAATGAATTTAGGAGAACAATTCTGGAAATATGATTCAAAGAATCACACTAGGATTTTTCTAACATGACATAACATACTTTCTGGAGCATCTGGAAGAGTAAATGAAAACAAGAGCCGGTGGACACAGCACCGAGGTTCTAAGACTTTAGCGTGCACCACAATCACCTGGAGGGCTTCTCAAACTGCTGAGCTTCCGTCTCTACTTTTCACCACCAATCTTCTATTCAGCAGACCAGATGGCATTGAGATGGGACACAAGAATCTTATCTTTCCAGCAAGTTCTCCAGTGGTGCAGCAAGTCTAGTACCACACTTGGAAAACGACTGTTTCAGAGGTGTTATCTTTTATTCTGAAGTCACATCTCAGTCCTGTCTCAAACCAACAGTAACCACGAAGTTTCCACCTATATTAAGAACTCAGCGGCTTAAGTTAGGTGCACAATCTGTTTCCCAGCAGTCCTTCTCAACGAGGATCTGTGACAGAAGTCTTACTGAAAGTGAACTGAGTGACCTTTTTTCTCAATTGGATGGAACAAGTTAATATCACCCATTGAGTAGTAAAGCATAAAATGTATGCCTTAGGGCACTGGAGTTTAAATTCTCTACCTAGATTGAGAGAATTCTCTTCAAAGATAAGAATTCTATTCATGATTGACAAGTCAGAAGTCTTTAAAGCAAGGTCTTGACACTAAACTGAACAGTATTCTGCCTCAGAATCTACCTTTTAACCATACATGTTGCTGCTGCTAAGTCACTTCAGTCGTGTCCGACTCTGTGCGACCCCATAGACAGCAGCCCACCAGGCTCCCCCATCCCTGATGCTTTCAAAATATAATATCAGAACAAGACACATGTAATACATGGGATATTCTACCTCAGGCAAGGTCTTGAGAATTAACAGAGTTTGGTATCACTACTTTCATTACTTTGACATATCTCACAGTAATCTAAATGTCCTGTCCCTCTCTTTAAAAAGCAAGGAGTTAAGACTTCATTGATTTTTATTCTAATTCACCAATCCAACAAATCCTAACAAAACAACAAACTGCTCACACCCAAACTCTAAGAGGAGATATAATAATAGTAGGGCCTGGTAATGAGGTCACACTGTTAGTGTCTACACTAACAGGAAACTTTAAAGCTCCCCGAGGGATCATCAAAACAATCAGTATGAATTACACTTCTCAAAAAATAAAGTAAAGCACATTCCTTGATTTTTGTTTATTTGGTTTTATCTATTTTATTCCTCATGTTAAATGACCAACACTGTAAAATATAATAGTTCACTTCTTCACAGTTACCTATAAATCATTTATTCACAAATATTTTAGTATCTCCTATCTAGCAGGAACTGTGTTAAGCACTGGGCTTAAATAAGGCTTACAGAACTCTGTTCTTCAAAACCCACTGTATCCTACACCGGTGAAAAGATCACCAAAAATTTAAGGGTACCTGAAGAGGAACTAAAAAGCCTCTTGATGAGAGTGAAAGAGGAGAGTGAAAAAGTTGGCTTAAAGTTCAACATTCAGAAAACTAAGATCACGGCATCTGGTCCCATCACTTCATGGGAAATAGACAGGGAAACAGTGAAAACAGTGTCAGCCTTTATTTTGGGGGGGCTCCAAAATCACTGCAGATGGTGACTGAAGCCATGAAATTAAAAGACCCTTACTCCTTGGAAGAAAAGTTATGACCAACCTAGATAGTATATTCAAAAGCAGACACATTACTTTGCCGACTAAGGTCCGTCTAATCAAGGCTATGGTTTTTCCTGTGGTCATGTATGGATGTGAGAGTTGGACTGTGAAGAAGGCTGAGTGCTGATGAATAGATGCTTTTGAACTGTGGTGTTGGAGAAGACTCTTGAGAGTCCTTTGGACTGCAAGGAGATCCAACCAGTCCATTCTGAAGGAGATCAGCCCTGGGATTTCTTTGGAAGGAATGACGCTAAAGCTGAAACTCCAATACTTTGGCCACGTCATGCGAAGAGTTGACTCATTGGAAAAGACTCTGATGCTGGGAGGGATTGGGGGCAGGAGGAGAAGGGGACGACCGAGGATGAGATGGCTGAATGGCATCACTGCCTCAATGGACGTGAGTCTGAGAGCTGGTGATGGACAGGGAGGCCTGGCGTGCTGCGATTCATGGGGTCGCAAAGAGTCGGACACTGAGTGACTGAACCGAACTGAACCAAAATGCTAAAGGTCAAATTGAGAAAATAAATTTTAAATCTTATGGTTATTCATTTAATCAGCAAATATCTACAGATCACCCACAATGTATTAGATACACTGCAAGGATCTAGAGATTAACAAAGCGGAGAAAAGAAAAAACAGTTCTGGTATGACTGCCTCTTGCCCTAGATAACAAGTATACAATACAACTGAAAAGAAAAACAGCTACGATAATTATGCAGCTATAACTGTAGGAAGACAAGGGAGAAACATCTAAAAGGGTGGAAACAAAAGCAGGTAAGAAGGAAGGAAACTGAGATTTAAAGGACTCGAATGAGTTGGTCTGATTGTGGAAAAAAGGTTATTTCACGGTAAATATATAGAGGAAAACTAAACCAACAGATTATTGCTTAAAAAAAAACTATAAAATAGTGCATTTGGAGACTCATGAAATTAAAGATGTAAACAGAGACCCAACAGTATGTCTCAATTTAAGCACTTTTTATCCTACTAAAAAATATAACATGTTGTAGAAAAATAACTCAGATTTAAGTGTAGTGAACAGATTAAAGGTGGGGTCAAATTGGAGACAAGCAAACTATTTGGAAATTTATTTCAATAAACTAGATGAAAGACAGAGGATATAATGAAGCCAGAAAAGACAGAAAAGGATGGATCTGAGAAATGTTTTTATTTGGGAGACAGAATATATTCACGATGGATGTGAAGATGAAGGTCGAAGAGGCAGGACACCCATCTCTCTAGCTCAGGAAAGGCAGAACTGCAGAGTGTGTATGCAGAGAAGGTATACTGGAAGAGCAAAGATGATTAGTTCTGCTTTGGAAAATTTTGATCATGGGCCATCAAGTGGGATATATGGTTTAGGGTTTCCTATCAGAGGTCTGTGGCTAGAAGGACAGAATTTAGTGTTATCCCTTCAATGCAGTTAAAAGCATGGTTGAACATACTCCTTTATGTCAAATTATTTATATAAACCTGCAAACTCTCTCCCTAAGAAAACAGACATACACACATATAAACATTTTGAATTCATTTCAGAGGATGCATGAAAGCCATGAGACCCATCCATGTATCCCTAAAAACCTCTTGAGAGTAGACAGTAGAGGGCCAAGGACAGAGTTCGAAAGGATCAACAAAGAGCTATCATATGAAAAGAGTGGTATCACAAGAAAAGGTTTCAAATGTCACGCTACAGAGTCCAGTGCACTCAGCCACTCAAGTCTTAGATGATTTTAGTACACACATTTTCAAAAAAAAAAAAAATGGTGGAAGAAAGCATATTTCAGTAGGTGAAACATAAATGGAAAGGAAAAAAATGGGTACTAGCGACTTTTTCAAGGAACGTGGTTGAGAAGAAAAAGCAAGAAATAGTGAAAACACAGGGTTGAGACTTTTTAGTAATACAAGAGAGAGTTCAGCACAATTCTATAAATCAGATGAGAGCCAATAAAGACAGGTTGAAAAACGAAACTAAAGACTATGAATATGACTTAGGAGAGTAGGATCCCTGAGAAAGCAAGAAGACAATCATGGGTCTAGATACACCACGTGGATAGAAGGAGTGTGGTGGGGTGGGTGAGCAGAAGTGCATATATGTTTATAAAGGAAGCAGAAGGTAAATAGGAGAGAAAAAAATGTGGTAAAAGATAGTTTCACCAAATGACTCCTATTTTCTTTGAGATCCAAAACTAGTCAAAATAAAGTGAGATGGAATTTTTGAAGACAGAGGCAAAAGTTTGACCTTATCATCAACAATGAGAGGAAACTGACTAATAAATCATAAAAGGATTTTTCAGGTGGCTAATGAGTGCTCAACCCATACTGGAAACCATAAATTTAGAATGGCAACAATCTGGCACAGGAACAAAGGTTGGCATTATATAGGGTTAAGGTTTTATAACTCAGGGACAGTAGGAGGGCAGTGGAGCCTAACTGGTGCAAATGACTGAGTGCTGGATTTGAGGTCCAAAACAAAAGGAAAAGACATTCAACTAAGAGGTCTTAAAGACAGACATCATAATGTTTATTACTAAACTTTCTGATATAAGATACAGTGAAGGCTTATCAAGATAAACTGACCTACAAAGCAATTGCTACCCCAGGAATTTTTATTCCAACTAAAACTATGTAAATAAAAATATCCCTCAAAACAAATATATCTATCTTTCTAAACGACAGAAAGCCTAGAAGTCATTTTTCCCCCTATTCCCTGAAGTAACCCTCTATGGTTATCTGAATGAGCCTTTAGACTGTCAATTAGATATATTGACAGATATACAGAAACAGATAAACAGAAATTGTTTTGAAGAAGGTAACCGCCCTTTTTAAAATTCAAATAGGGAAGAAAAATATCTGACAGTAACGTATTTCCCTTTGTGAAATAATATTAACTAATAATCGGTAAGCTAGAATTCTAGTACACATTATTCTGAAGTAGCATATTAAAAATTATAAGATTTATTTTCATATTCCAAACCCATGTTTCTCAACTCTAAAAAGGGTCCAACTGCTTGATAGCAACTTTAGGAAAATACAGTTACAGTATTTTTAATCACAAATAAATAACAAGAGCTCAAGAAGAAACAAACTATATTTCTTAATAAGTATAAAGTCAAGCAACTGCTTGTTGGTGATCATGAATACAGGG
>SJYC01055655.1:0-72828 GCA_006408675.1 Madoqua kirkii | reverse complement strand
TTTACGTAAATATACCAGGAAAATCATGGTAGTTATTGATTATTTAATAAAAATGACATCTGTATAGGTTAAATATCATTGTTTTTCAGTGGCTTATAGAAATCTCCATGTAAGTATAAATCACAAAGTATCTGGGTCACTAAGTACTAGATGTTGATTTCTGATCTTAACAGTACGTTTAATAAAATTATCTAATTAGCTAATGTCTAACGTCAATGAGTTTTCAAAGTTAAGTACTCTTTTCACATAAGTGACTTCTAGATTTAAACCTGTCATCTTTAAATGTTCTCTTCACCAAGGTAATCAGTACCATTTCTTTTCACCAATGCCCCTCATTAAGCCTTGTTTTATATCCTGTCACACAGAAGTATGTAGAAACATGCATGAGAACTTTATACACCAGCTTAAAGGCAATGGATTCAGAGGCAGCAGAGAAGTGACAAAAGAGAAAAAAAATAGCAACACTTTTCAAGGCAAGAATTGAAGCAACTAAGGCAAAAATTACTTGTTGTTAAATCTGCATGGCAATGTGTGTTACACTTTTTTCTAACATTTTCCATATTCTGGAAATACATCAAAACTAAAGTTTTAATCAAGTCTATTTATTTTTAACTGAAAGATAGTTGTTTTACAATACTGTGATGGTTTCTGCCATACATCCACATGAATCAGCCATAGGTATATGTATGTCCCACTTGAACCTCCCTCCCTAATTAAGTTTTCAATAAACACAGAAGCCTAACAAGAAACAGAAGAGTTATGAAAGCATCAAACTGAATGTCTAGCAAATCGCAGGTTCTGAAAGCATTACTGAAAATGTTCTGGCCTATGAGACTTAACATTGAACACCTGGGCACTCTTTTAATATTGCCACCCATAATGTACTTCAATTCCATTTAACCAAATTAATTCTGCCATTTTCAATCCAGAGTCCATTCTCCATTCTCCTTAGCATAAAAGAGGGAAGAGGATTTAGCAGTTAATTAAATCTATTTTCTCTTTTAACATCCTAGTAATTGCCCCAAGAAATACACTGCTAAATGTAGCTTAAAAACTGTTTTCAAAATCCTCAGTGTTTCTTCAAGGATACACATCACAGGTTCTACAAATTCACTTTTCTTTAATTCATTCTTAGTTTGTGTACTCTTTCTCCATTGTTCAACTTATATTTTTAAAAATATTCAGGCACAGCATCGGGAGAAGGCAATGGCACCCCACTCCAGTACTCTTGCCTGGAATATCCCATGGATGGAGGACCCCGGTAGGCTGCAGTCCATGGGGTCGCTAAGAGTCGGAGATGACTGAGCGTCTTCACTTTCACCTTTCACTTTTATGCATTGGGGAAGGAAATGGCAATCTACTCCAGTGTTCTTGCCTGGAGAATCCCAGGGATGGCGGAGCCTAGTGGGCTGCCGTCTATGGGGTCTCACAGAGTCGGACACGACTGAAGTGACTTAGCAGCAGCAGCAGCAGGCACAGCATTAGTTTCTTGAGACACCTCTCTCTACTTGATCATTGCAGTTAACGCCTGATTAACATCAGGATTACATTTTTAAGAGACCCAATCTACCTTTGTGTCTATGCTCTCAGACTAAGAATCACACAAATTTTTGTGTAAGTTACAGTTGCCAGATAAAAATATAAAATGCAGGGTTAAATCTGAATTTCAGGTTGTTTAACAAATCATTCTTTTAGTATAATATGTCCTATGCAATATTTGAGACATACTTAAATGGGATACAGTTATACTAAAAAAAAAAAAAAATAGCTGTTGCTTACCTGAAATCCAAATGTAACTCTGCACCCTGTATTTGGAAACACTACTCTGAATATTCAAATATCTGTCTTCCCTATCTCTTCTGGTAAATATTGTATCTATTTAAGAGTGAAAGTTAATAAGAGATCTCCAGATTTTTTAAATAGGTGTCAACTATTTAAAAGTTTAAATGAGAAGAATGAACACAAAGTAAAAGAGTAGCCAAGTCTGTCGTGGTGACACACCTTCACTGACCATCCATGAGGGCAGCTGCAACGACCTGAGAAGCACCAGGTGCCCATGTGTGAACAAGCCAACTTCAAGAGGGTAATCTCACAATCTGGTGCAGAAGACAACCCAATCAGATAAGCTATCTCAATACAGAGTAAGACTGCTGGCTCTCAAAGAGGGCAGTAATGAGTGTTTTCGGAACGCAAAGCAGGTGTATCCAGCCTAGCAGAAAAGGAAATTGGAAAGAATAAGTATCTTTCCTTACTTGAGACAACAGGGATGAGGCTTCAGTCAGGTACATGTACTCCTGATGAGAGGTGAGAACATTCCACATTCAAAGAATTAAATAGATGACTGAAGGACAGTGGTCAGTGAATATGTAATGTGGCAGGAGATGGGGCTGGAGAGATAGGTGGGAACAGGGTCATCAGGGCCTTGTAACTCATGTTGTTTGGAAACTCTTTAAATAGTAAGAGAAATCTCTCAAAGAGTTACTGACTTGAGCTGATTTTAACAAGGATTACTTGCCTGGAAAAGCCTTGCAGGCCATGGTCCTTAGGGTAGAACAGAGTTAGACACAACTGAAGCCACAGCACGCACACACGCACTATGACTGCGGAGAAGAAAATGGACCACAGGAAGGCAAGACCTGAAGTAGAAAGACTCTATGAGCTTGTTAGAGTAATCCAGAAGAAGAGGTGACAGTTACTGAACTGTAATGGTAGTAAGCATACTGAAAAGCAGAGACATTACTTTGCCAACAAAGGTCTATCTAGTCAAGGCTATGGTTTTTCCAGTGGTCATGTATGGATGTGAGAGTTGGACTGTGAAGAAAGCTGAACACCTGTTAAGTCTGGGATTCAGCAGCCACCAGAACCCCCTCCCCCTTCCTCTCGGCTCCTCTTTGTGTAGGCCAAAGCGGGAGGGGGCTGCCTTGAATGAACCTCAGATTTAATGAAGGGAAGAGGGAAAGGAAAGGGGGCTGGGAAAAGGAGAAGGGGCCTCCCCGCCGGGGTTTGGCTGACGCTCCTCCCCTCTGCTGGCAGCAGCGCCAACAGAGGCTGGCTGCTCCCCACGTCCCGAGCAGATGACCAGGTAGTCCCTCCCCGCCCCCACACACCCCAACCTCCCTCAGGTCCTGGGATTCCCCACCCAGAGTTGGGCCGGTGTTGGCGGTAACCCCGTAAGACGATCTCAAGCTCGCTCAAGACTGGCACAGAAAGGCAGAGAGGGTCTTCCTCCCCAACCCCCACTTCTGCCCTGGGGACTAGGAGGGAAAGTCTGGGGTTCACTGGAGAAGTGCCGAGGAGTCTGGCCTCAGCCACACTGAAAAGCAGGAACAAGGCACGGAGAAACTGACCGCCCAGACACGCACCTGTCTCTTATACACATCTCCTGGTGTGCTGTGTGTGATTCATGGGGTCGCAAAGAGTTGGACATGACTGAGCGATCGAACAGAACTGAACTGAACTGGGTGGTAGTGAATTAGAGGAAAGTAGAGGAATCCAATCAAATCTATTTGGCTTAGTCTGATTATTTTTATCAGTGGTGGGGAAGGAGGCAAGGACCACAGTTGACTTCCACATTGATAGATCAGGTGATGACATAATTCACAAAACTAGACCAGAAGAATATCATGAGTTCAATCGCAAACAGGGTGAGTCTAAGATGCCTATATGACAGTCAACTAGAAATGGCCAGCAGGGACTGAATATTCAGGTGTGAAGTTCAGGAGAGAGGTCTGAATACAAACATGAGAATCATAAGGAATACCGCGGGAACAGATGAAAATCATCCAAGGATTTACGTGAAGACTAAAGACAACAAGACAGCAGAAGGTAGAGATACAGACGTCTTTACAGAAAAAATGGTGGGGGGGGGGGGGGGGTTAAGTCTATAAAGGAGATTCTGAACAGCAGAAGGTCAACTAAGGCCAGACTGGGGTTAGCATAAGGGAAGGATAAGTTTTAAGCAAGCGATATGGTCAACTATGCCAAACGCTGTCAAAAAATGCAGTAAACTGTCCTTGGATTTAGAATTTCAGCTGTGTTCTTCCAGTGTTCTGTTTCTAATAAATACAAAGAGAAGAGTTCTCAAAGCTTGGGGTTAAGTCAAGCAAACTTAAGCCTCTCTAAAACCCACTCAGTTTTCTTTCTGAGCTTATTGCCAAAATCTATAACTTCAGATAATAGCTTTTTCACCTTTTTAATCAGCAACAGGGCCTCTACATTTCTAACTTCAGATGGCCAGGAGAGCAGTCAGTAGCCATGCGTTAGCATCTGTCCTTGCTTTAAGGAACTACATTGAACAGTCCCACAGAGCCAACATCTTGACTATAATCTCCAAAAGGGCATAAGGAATGTATACCTTCTTCTCTTTGGTACCTGGCAAAGTTCTTGGCCTATGCCAAAGAACTCAATAAATATCTGTTCAATGATGTGTACTCAGAGTATTACTGTGAAGTCTTCCAGAAGTGATTGTTAGGTTATTCCTTACTACTCCAGTCCCCAGAGTAAAAGCATTGCTCATATTTTTGCAAAGCTTCCTTCACTCCTTAAAGAATGCTCAAAAAGAATGTTTAGTGGGGCCCCTTGGTGACAGACATACTACTTAAAGCAGGAGCCACCCCACGCCCGAGGTCAGGGGCGGCGGCCCAGAGGAGCCACCCCACGTCCAAGGTAAGGAGCAGTGACTGCAACTTATCGGAGCAGCTGCAAAGAGATATCCCACATCCAAGGTAAGAGAAACCCAAGTAAGACTGTAGGTGGACAGGGAGGCCTGGTGTGCTGTGGTTCACGGGGCTGCAAAGAGTCGAACACGACTGAGCAACTGAACTGAACTGAACATTTTAGAAAAGGCATGTGCACTAGGAAAAGGTGCACTGAAATCATTTTTGCAAATTGTGACCTGCCCTTCACATTAATTTCTTCTTATAAATTATTTATGTAGAATTTTATAATTAAATTTTTTAAATCAAGATGAAGTTGTATCTATTTGTATTTATAAATAAGAGTAGAATTTACCATTTTTATATTGTTACATTTGATCAGCCTGTTGAACATTTTACGCACTTTCAAGAATTTTTTTGCAAACCCAAATTATCTCATTAGTAAACAAGAATTTCCTCCCTTGAAATGGAATGTAGTTTTCCTTTTATCAAATTCATATGCCATGTTTCTTAGCTACACACAACTGAGGAATTTGCTAGTCACTCACTTCATTTGAAATTAACCTAGCAAGTCTTTGAAAATGCTGGAAAACATTATCAACTGCCTCTCTAACTACTCCACAATCCTAAGAAAAATTACCTTCCTTCTTTTGAAGTTCTGGTTTAATAGATATTCTCTATAATTAAGAGGCTCTTGAATTCATATGCTTTAACGTAAAGTCCTTCAACAATATGAATTGTTTGCACTGTAATCATTGGGAATTCACTTGAAAACAGACATTTCCAGACACCACTCCCAAAATTATGATTTAGTAGTTTGACAATCTTTGCTTTAGTCATTAAATAAGTAGCTGTGAACTTTTTCTTCTTCAAATATAAATAGTTCTTCCCAATTATCTTATTAAAACATATCCCAATAATCTTATTACCTGAAAATTTCTTACATATTACATTTTAAAATTATGTATCTTTCCAAATTCCCACCTTTATTTTCCATGTCAGTTCAAACCTTTGATAACAAATGCAATTCCTATGAATTCTCCTTGAAGAGGAAATCACAGAAGTGGAGAAAAAGTAGCCCGACTCCAACACCAGGAAGACAAAATGGGAATCTAATTTACAAAGGTCCCCAAGGGTTATTGTACTCAAATAACAATTTCTTAGAGGTAGAATGCAGTGGAAGAAACAGAATAAAAACAGACGTAAATTAGTTCAGAGGCCAACTTGTTTGATGGCAGAAAACCAGCTAACTTCTCAACATATCAATTTTATGATCAATAAAATAGAGAGGGTTACAAAATGACTTTTTTATGCCCCTTTCAGACTGAATAATCTGATTAAACCAGAATACTCAAACAAGTTTAACTGTACTAACTCTGAAACACAGAGAGTTTCAGAAATATAAATATGTCTATAAGACATTATAAGCCAACACAGCAGGAAAATGAACAAACAGTAAACAAACTCACTCAAAAATATTTACTTGCTCATCTAACCACAAAATACTCAAATGAGACGGTACAGATTGAATGAATGAACATTTACATGGGTCTGTCAACCATGTGCCAGATATTATACCAGGCAATAGAAATAAGTAACTATTTTAAGTAACTTTAGAGTATAATGTAGGAGATAGACACATAAAGTCTGCCTTTGGATAATTATTAAACGCATACTCCCTAGAGAATCTGCCTGCCAATCAGAAGACACGGGTTTGATCCCTGGGTAGGGAAGACCCCCGGAGAAGGAAACCACAACCCACTCCAGTATTCTTGCCTAGAAAATTCCATTGACACATGAGCCTGGCAGACAACATATGCAATGCAGGGGGTCACAAAGAGTAGAACACAACTGAGCAAACACAAATACTTTATTCTCTCCTCCTTGGTAAATTAAGCACTTTTTCTTTCCATAACTGTGTTTGCTAAAATTTCAGTTTCGGGTAGACATCTGCTCAAAGTTGAAAACTGTGCCACATTACATCAAGACAGGGAAGTAAGACATGCTGCAGTCCACGGGGTCACAAAAAATTGGTAAACAACTTAGTGACTGAACAATAACACCACATCGAGACTATTCTGTACTAAAAGCGTTATGTTCACTACTTCCCCATGGAAGGTATTATTGGACAATAAATTCACTTCAGTGAACAAGTATTATACATATTTCTGATGAAAATGCTCTGTGCATAGAACTACTATGAATTACTCTAATGAATTACAAGTTATTAACACACAGACCAACAGACCAACGTAAAAACTGGAAAATTTACTTTAAAAACATTTTTAATGTTTAAGTATTATTTTTCAGGTAGAAACTGACTTCTTAATTATATAACTAAGCCAACTTGTCCAAAAGAAAACTTACTCCTCTTAACCAGCAAAACACAAGCATGCATATTATCTTTTTGATCAAAAACAAAACAAGTCATGTTGTTCAAGTAAAATGATCTGCTCTTTTCAAAGCCACTTTATATATAAACACTGACAATAACTTTTTCTTGCAAAAAGCCTTGCTTTTGTCAACTAGTTATCTGTGGCATGAGGAGGACCCCTAATCAAGATTCTCTGTTAGAAGCGGCAAGGACTATAGAAAGTTTCCTAAGTACAGACATCCTGTCTCTCTTGACTGCCTAGGCCTAGCATAGTGCCTGGCACATAGAAAGACATAAATAAGTAAATGATGAATGAAAGAAAACTAAAACTATACAGCAGGGATCACATGATAAGCCACGAAAAATTAAAGAAAAAAAGTGAAGTTGCTTAGTCATGTCCAACTCTCTGCCACCCCATGGACTGTAGCCCACCAGGCTCCTTCAGCCATAGAATCTTCCAGGCAAGAATACTGGAGTGGGTTGCCATTTCCTTCTCCAGGGAATCTTCCCGACCCAGGGATCGAACCCAGGTCTCTTGCATTGCAGGCAGATGCTTTACCGTCTGAGCCATCAGGGAAGCCCCAACTCACTCTAATAAATACTGTTTAGCTTACACTTAACTGGCATCTCTAAGGAGCACTTTCCTTATGCAAGAATATTATAACCACCATTAAAAATAAAAGATACATGAACAGGAGCACAATCCAGACTGGAATCAAAACCTGAATCCTCAGCTTTTAAGAACATTTTGAAAAGTCTATGAAACATGAAATGTGGTGGAGACAACAGCTACTCAAAGTCTAATTTTACTTAGGGAAAGAAAGCAAATATGATTACTAGTTTAAACTGCACATGTGATGCCATTCGTATTAAACTTTTAGCTACCCCTAAAATGACGTTTCTTTTAAACCAAAGAGCAAAATACATGAGCTCACTGCAATCAGTGAACAAGTTAGTGTGTGATAAGAAGCCTATTTAAAATAAAAAAACTGCCCACGTACCCACGACATGGCAGCATGCTCGCACAACAGCACACTTTCTTCAAAATAACATTCTAGATTCCTCGATTCTCGATTGCTAAATTCACCCACAATTCACCATGGACCACTCCCTATCCAGTTTATTTACTGTTCGGTGTGAAAGTAAAAAATACTGGGAAGTTGATTTCTCTCCAAAGTCCACGTGAAGAAAATGAAAAAGTTATTACATTTTTGTAAAGAAAACTAATGAAAACAAACTATTCTTGCACAGGGGAAAAAAGCACGCATCTGGTCATCACCTTGTGGCCTAACACCTTGGCAACATGTGGCTGTGTTCATGTTTTGATCCCTACCCCCACCCTACAAATTTCATGAGCAGGACGAGACTATCGTAGACCACGGAAAAGTCTCAGGCCCAGAGGGGAATGACAGGTCCGGGCTCGCCTCCCGGACCGAAAGACAACCGCACCTGGGGCGCCCTGGCCCCGCCTCCCGCCGGCTTCCCCGGGCCGCAGCTGCCCTTCTCCTCCCACGTCCCCCTCCTCACCTTCGGCCCCGCTTCAAGCGCTTCCCATCACTCCGCCAGCTCCTGCTTCCCTCCCTTTCGGTTTGATCTTCACTTCCCACGCCGGGAGGGGGACGGAGGGCAGGGCAGAAAAGGCCAGAGGACAACTTCCCCGCCGCGTCCTCGTCCGAACTCCACGCGGGCCTAGCCGGATCCCTCCCCGTCCTGGGGCAGGGTCCACGAAGACTGCTCGACCGCGGGACAGACTCACAGACCCGGCAAGCAGGGAGGGGGCGGAGCAGGCGCGGGCCTACACGTCACCCGCCCGCAGCGGCGCCAACGTCGCACGTAGGCTCCTCGAGTTCCACCCCGCCCGCGAGCGCGCGCCGCCGCCCCGCCTCCTGCCCGCGGAGCTCGGACCTGGACCCGGCCTGCTGCGAGGGCGGGCTCTGGGGCGGGCGCGCGTGCGCGCGATCCTTGGATTCCGGGTGTGTAAGTCAATGGCAGGAGAAGGCAATGGCACCCCATTCCAGTACTCTTGCCTGGAAAATCCCATGGGCGGAGGCGCCTGGTGGGCTGCAGTCCATGGGGTCGCTAAGAGTCGGACACGATTGAGCGACCTCACTTTCACTTTTCACTTTCATGCATTGGAGAAGGAAATGGCAACCCACTCCAGCGTTCTTGCCTGGAGAATCCCAGGGACAGGGAAGCCTGATGGGCTGCCGTCTATGGGGTCGCACAGAGTCGGACACGACTGAAGTGACTTAGCAGCAGTAGCAGCAGCAGGTCAATGGCAACCCACTCCACTACTCTTGCCTGGTAGGCTGCAGTCCATGGGGTTGTAAAGAGTTGTACACGGCTGAGCGACTTCACTTTCACTTTCATGCATTGGAGAAGGAAATGGCAACCCACTCCAGTGTTCTTGCCTGGAGAATCCCAGGGAGTCGGGGAGCCTGGGGGGCTGCCGTCTATGGGGTCGCACAGAGTCAGACACGACTGAAGCGACTTAGCAGCAGCAGCAGCAACAGGTTGCTGTCACCATGCTGCTCTTGCCACCTCCAAATTACCTGAGTGTCTTTCTCTGCAGTTATTATAGTTGGATCGGCCTTATCTTCTCCTCGCCCATTTCTAAGGCGAAGACCTGGAGGCTCAGTTCAGTTGCTCAGTCGTGTCCGACGAAGACCTGGAGGAAGTAATGCTTTCTGCAAATAAATGAGACAGGAGCCCTGAGTATGAGCGAACAACCAAGTTAATTGCCATTGTCATCACCAGCCAGAAACCCTGGCCACTGGTCACTTTATGCATGATTCCTTGCTCTCAAGTTCCTCCTTCCTTAAACTTTCTGATTCTTAGTCTAGTTTTCTCAAAGGTATGTCTTCTAGTTGGTCCTTTTGTCTGACAAACCCCACCAAAAACAAAATGCCTGGAGATTACCTGGCTCGGTTGCAAATCAGGAAGAGGTTAAGAAAGACTAACCTCAAGTATGTGTGTACAGTTCAGTTCAGTTCATTAGCTTAGTCGTGTCCAACTCTTTGTATACAGTTCAGTTCAGTTCAGAAGCTTAGTCGTGTTCGACTCTTTGCATCCCCATGACCAGGCGTCCCTGTCCATCACCAACTCCCGGAGTTTACCCAAACTCATGTCCATTGAGTCGGTGGTGCCATCCAACCATCTCATCCTCTGTCATCCCCTTCTCCTCCTGCCCTCAATCTTTCCCAGCATCAGGGTCTTTTCAAATGAGTCAGCTCTTCACGTGTGTGTACAATTCTAGACTAAAAGCCCAGCATGCAAAGGTGGTATGAGTTGTGGCTCCTTCTTTCTCTTCCATACATACTCTTGTAAGGAATGTGTCTTGATGCCTAATCAGCTCAGTTCAGTCGCTCAGTCGTGTCTGACTCTTTGCGACCCCATGCATTGCAGCACACCAGGCCTCCCTATCCATCACCAACTCCTGGAGTTCACTCAAACTCACGTCCATCCACTCAGTGATGCCATCCAACCATCTCATCCTCTGTTGTCCCCTTCTCCTCCTGACCCTAATCCCTCCCAGCATCTGAGTCTTTTCCAATGAGTCAACTCTTTGCATGAGGTGGCCAAAGTACTGGAGTTTCAGCTTTAGCATCATTCCTTCCAAAGAACACCCAGGACTGATCTCCTTTACCATGTTTTATAGAGGCTGCCAGTAGTGATCCAATTATACATTTTACTGGCCCATCTATTACTTCTGGGGTTTTGTCCTTCAGTTCTAGATCAAATACTTCAAGAAGACATCAAAGATGCTGGAACTATTTCAAAGAAAAGCAAAATGATGACTAGTTCTCAAAAGCATGACAAATTAAGTACTGTCTGAACTTGGGAAGATTCTCATAGAAGAACAAAAGCTACTGGGACTGTCTCCAAATATGTAAAAACTCGTCATGTGACATAGATTTGTTCCATGTGGTCTCAAGAGATGCAGAGTTGACAGAAACAGATTTCAGATCCTGAGAAAAAGATCCCCTTCTAGCACTCAACAGAGAAGGGGTCTGCTTTAGGTTACATGGTTGCCTTGACCACTGCATTTGACTTTTAAGTAGATTGTGAAGGTCTGCTTAACAGGACCTAGGTGCAGGAGAGCCAGGCATCAAGAGAAGAATTAGTTGATGGTTTTGTTAAAGGTGTTTATAACCTGGAAAGTCAATCAGTTCATGGTTCCAGCCTTAGAATTTACAAGTTAGCTGTGAGACAAATGCATCAAAAGGTTAAAAAAAAAAAAAAATGCAAGGAAGGTCAGATTATAAAGAGAGGTGGTAGCAATAAGTTTTAGGAGTTCACATGACAGATTGTTCTCATCACAGTTTCAAAGACTTAAGGGATAAGAAGGAAATTGAAAATAGACTGCGTTTAGAATTTCCCTGTCCAGTAGGGTAGCCACTAGCCAAATATAAATTCTTATACTTGTAATGTGCTTTCCCAGTAGCTCAGGTGTAAAAGAATCTGCCTGCAATGCAGGAAATTCCAGTTCAAATCCTGGGGCAGGAAGATCCCCTGAAGAAGGGATAGGCCACCCACTCAAGTATTCTTGGGCTTTCCTGATGGCTCAGTTGGTAAAGACTCCACTTGCAATTCGGGAGACCTGGGTTTGATACCTGGGTTGAGAAGATCCCCTGGAGAAGAGAACAGCTTCCCACTCCAGCATTCTGGCCTGGAGAATTCCATGGATTGTATAGTCCATAGGGTAGCAAAAAGTGGGGCAGAACTGAGTGACTTTCACTTTCATACTTGTAGCTAGTCCAGTTTCAGAAATGCAGTAAGTGTGAAATACACACCAGATTTTAAAGACATAGTACAAAGAAAAAACATAAAATAGCTTAATTCTTTCATTAATGATGTGTTGAAATAATATTTGGTAGATAATTGAGTTAATTTTACTTGTTAGTTTTACTTTTTTAATCTGCTTACTAGAAAAATTTTAAATTATATGAGTCATTTGCATCTTTTACTTGCATCTTATTCTGTTAGATAGTCCTGATCTAGAAGGAAATATATTTCATTGAACTTTAAGAACTGTCTTTGTATTCTTATAGTCCATGAGGGAATTTTCTGAAACATTAATGGAAAGACAGTCTGATGACAAAGATTCCTGATGAAGAGAAGGAACACTGTCCATAAAATATACCTTGAGCAAAGGTAAGGAAACAAGAGTGCAGACACATTCTTTGGTGAGTAAAATGTTTGTCCATGATAGAAGGTTCTTATTAGAAGACAGTGATGAATAAAGTCAAAACTAGCTAGAAAACTGTCTATAAAGAGAGACTCAATTTTGAATTTAAGGGATTTAGTTCTATTGGCAATCAGGATTTGGCAATTTCAAAATGGGATTGTAAGATTATCTTGGCAATACTGAGTACAGTGGGTTGAAATTAATGGGTGATTGGGCAACCAACTAAAGCTCATTGTACTTAAAAATGTATTATACCAAAAAAATGTTCAGTAGAGAGTTGATTTAAATAAATTATGGCACATCTGTAAATACAGAGAAATCTGTATTGTTTGATAAGGAAACATGTTACTATGTACACCTGAGTAAATAGTTGTCAAAATAATATATATACAATATGAACCCACAACGGGGCTTCCCTGGTAGCTCAGCAGTAGATAATCTACCTGCCAATGCAGGAGACATAGATTTGATCCCTGGATCAGGAAAAATCCCCTGGAGAAGTAAATGGCAACCCAGTCCAGCCTTCTTTCCTGGAGAATTCTGTGGACAGAGAGCCTGGCAGGCCCCAGTCCATGGGGTTGCAAAAGAGTCAGACACAACTTAGTGACTAAACAGCAACAATACAATGAACCCATGTATGTAAAGTTATATTATGTAACTATGTCATTTGACCAAAATTACCTTAATTATTCCAAAAGTGTCTCAAAAGTAAAATCCCAAGGTGGGATGTTTCCAACATATTTTTAGTAGCTCAACAAAGTCATCCATGTTTTTGGCCCTCTCGTGTCTATGTTCCATCATATTAGCATATTAGCCTTTCATTCTCAGCCTTGTCATCTCTTGGGTTGTTGGGACGGGTTAATAAGCTGCAGACTCATTTTCAGCCCATCAGTCTCTTAGTATCTCAATATGTAAGACCAGTAAGTCTGTTCAGCTCACCAGTGTCCCACAGCCTCACCTTATACACCTTTTTTGGTTTCACCTATTCTCAGTCCAGTCTCCAGCTTCTTCCTTACTCCAGTTTGTAACAATGGATCTTAAAATTCCATCTGTGTTGGACCCCAGTGCAGCTCCCTACCTGGAGCTGACACCTAACTGCTGGGCAATACGGATTAATAAAAGACTCAATTCTAAAATTATCCTCTCTAAACTTTTTAATGAGCTATGTTGGGAAGAAAAAATGGGTCACTACCATGGCAGACTATTGGTTGCCTACATAGACACCATTTTTGTCCTCTTTCTTACTTAATAAAATGAATTTGTTAGCATTCCAAAACTAAAGAAATGTGAGCTCCTCCTGATACCCTGGTAGTAATTCTATTTCCCTTTGAATAAGAATGTTGTAGAGGGCTTCCCTGGTAGTTCAGTAGTCAACAATCCACCTGCCAATGCAGGAGACATGGGTTCGATCCCTAATTTGGGAAGATCCCACATGGCTCAGATCAACTAAGCCTGTGAGCCACAACTATTCAGTCTGTGCCCTAGAGCCTGGAAACTGCAACTACTGAGCTCAAGTGCTGCAACTACTGAAGCCTGCATGCCCTAGAACCCCTGCTCCTCAACAAGAAAGCCACGCAATGGGAAGCCCAAGATTTCAGCTAGAGAGTAGGCCCCACTCTCTGCCACTAGAGAAAAGCCCCCACAGCGTCAAAGACCAAACACAGCCAGAACTAAAGAAATACTTTTTTAAAAAACAGAATGTTGTAGAGGTGGTCCTGTGACCAAGCTAAGGAGGAGTCTGCAATATGTTTTACCCAAATGGCAAAGTAGGTTCTTATAAAATATAGAGTTATTTTTGGGTTTCTGTTCAAGATGATTGACTTGGCATATAATCTACTAGCTAGTCTATCCTAGATATTACTGAAATAAAAATGTAGAAGTAGAAAAACCAAAGAATAAAAGATATGTGTTTGTATGTATGTGCTTAAGTTAGCAGAGGACAGTAGGTAGCAAAGAGGAGAAAAGTAAATGAAATTTCAACAGCTTCCTGGATCACAGAGCTAATAGTAGTGCTTTGACTAGTAATGACACCTAAAGCCATTGCCTAACAAAATATGGTGAAGAAGCTACAGAAGAGTTGTTGGAGGCATGGCAATGGGCAGATATGAGAATAAGGGCTGAAAATGAAGATAACCTTCTAAATACGGTACAACTGAATCAACACCACACATCCATGCACTCAGAGAGCAGGCAAAGACACATCTGCCAGCAGACAAAAAGAACAAACCCAAAGACTCCAAAGTCTCCTTCAAATTAATTGTACACATCATAGAGAAGATGTGAGGACTTTCAGGTTAACAACTCAGAGCAAAACCACTGTCATTCTGGCATTCAGGGCCACCGTCCAGAAAACCAGTTACTTGCCTCACCATCAAAAAGTGAAGCCTGATATCTGGCATCCCTGGCCCTTCCCTGTTCAACCTTGCTAATTATTCAGAATTTCCACACAAGAGAGAGAACTAGAAGAAATCCTACTTACAAAACCACATCAATGACCGGCTCTTTGTATATAAGAACATACAATGAAGAATCAACAGGCAAATCAGGAAAATCAACATTGTGAAAGAGAAAGACACAAAAAAAAACAAACATTTTTTTTAAAGCATTCCACTTTAGGTACCCCAGTTTCAGAATATACTGGATCTATGAGATACAAAGTACTCTGAAAAAAAGAGCAACCAAAGAATGAAATAGAGTTCTGAAATGCTAAAAGCATGACTACTTAAATAAGGAAATTCATTGAAAGTATTGGGGATAAAAATCAAGGAAATTAGATAAGATATAAAGACATAAATGGAAAATATGAGAAAAATTAAAGAGTTGTGGAGAGCCAATCCAACTAACACTGAATCAGTAGAAGAGAAAGAAATTTTTTTTAAGTGAGGAAAAATATCAAGAATAAAAACTAGGAGAGACTTCCCTGGTAGTCCAGTGCTTAAGAATCTGCCTTCCGATGCAGGGATGTGGGTTTGATCCCTGCTCTGGCACCTGAGATCCCACATGTCATAGAGCAGCTAAGCCTGTGCGCTGCAACTACGACCTGACATGGTCAAAATAAATGAGAAAATAGGATCTTTTTTTTTAAAAAAAAAGAGGGGAAAAAATAAAAACTAGGAATACTAATAATAAACCTGCAAAACTTCTAAACATAAAAGACATTTTACTAACAAAGGAATAAAGATGAGATCCTTTCCACAGCATTGGATCTAAAACACAACGTTTAAACGGTAGATATTTTTCAATCTAGAGCTCTGTACACATTCAAATTATTAATGAACTATAAGAGCAAAAGTAATTTTCAAATCAGCAAGGATACTTTCCCCCCGGGTGATCTTTTAGAAAGTTATCTCCCATATATTCCAGCAAAATAAAGGCAAAAACCAAGAGGAAACCATGGAATTCTGGAAAAAGTGTATCAATCCTAGACAAAGGCAAAGAAAAAGTCATGGAAGAGAGCTGTGCATCAAGTCTAAAGAGAAAACAGTGTAGATGGGATCGAGAAGAAGGGTTCAAGGAGCAAGGTCTGAGCGGAGAAAATGCTGGGGCGAGGGAGGAGTGCTAGACGGGGCATTCAATAGAACAGATGATGCACGTGTACCAAGTCACTTCAGTGATGTCTGACTCTTTGCGACCCAATGGACTGTAGCCCGCCAGGCTCCTCTGTCCATTGCATTCTCCAGGCAAGAATACTGGAGAGGGTTGCCATGCCCTCCTCCAGGAGATGTTCCCAACTCAGGCTCTGAACCCATATCTCTTACATCTCCTACACTGGTAAGAAAAGAGATTTGAAAATAATGAAGGTGTAGTAAATGAAATGATGCCATGATAAAATGTAGACAGGGGTAGTTCCTTAAAGGAAATTCAGAAAAATTATTATCAGGAAAAGTGTCATTTCAGAACGTATCCATTATCCTGGTATTGAGAGGGAGAAAAGAGCTAGCAAAGAAGAGTGGTCAAAGAGATAAGTGATAAGCAAAGACATATAAAATTGTTATTTTTCAAAAGTCTTCAACAGGGTTAATTCCTGCTCCAAAGTCAAGGAGATTAGACACTGAGTAAACATCTGTGGAGATTTAGGTGACTGATGAATTGAAAGCATTTTTAGTAAAAAGATGGAATCATAGAGCAAATATAAGTGAGTAAATGAGAAGTGAGAACATGAAAACTTTGATGATAATCATTTTTGTCCTAAAAAGTCAACACAATACATGAAGAAATGTTAGGGTCTGAGAAAGACTTTTGTCTGTGTGTGTTTTTAAGATAGCAGAGTAGAAGCAAGGATTGATGGAGGGAAAGAACCTCCAAGAAAGAGACAAGCAAAGAAGGAAATAATTAGGTGAAGGCAGACAAAGATGCCCTGAAGACCATGGGGAGGGGGGGAGGTTATACTTAATTTTGGTAGAAGGACATTTTTCTGTGAGATACAACAGAACTAGAAGATCCTGGAATATATAGGAATACATTTAAGGTATTGAGATATGTGGACTTCCCAGGTGGCCCTAGTGGTAAAGAACCTGCCTGCCAAGTCAGGAGACAAACGAGACATGACTTCAATCCCTGGGTTGGGAAGATGCCCTGGAGGAGGGCAAGGCAACTCACTTCAGAATTGTTTCCTGGAGAATGCCATGGACAGAGGAGCCTGGCAGACTATAGTCCATAGGGTCACAAAGAGCCAGACATGACTGAAGCAAATTAGAACACAGACACACTGAGATATGTATAGCTATAGAAATTTCAAACTTAAATATACAAAGTGAAAGTTATTCATTTTTAGGCAGCCTTAAAATTATGAATTCTTTGGTGAATGAATAAATTAATTGCTTTATAAGAACATACATTAAATTTTCATAAAATATTACTAAATGCCAGTTTAACACCACTTCAAGGATATAGTCAAGGTTAGATGTTAAAAAGCAACACTATTCAGAGTCACTATAAAAATATGTAATGAGAACTACTATTCACACAGTTCTTATTGGCTACTTTAACTTGATATCCAATTGGTTGCCCAAATGCCAAGAGACAGCCCATGATAAGTGTGAATATATGTTTTAAGGAAAAATGATTAGGGGTATTTAGTTCTGAAACTAATCATTTTTAATTAGTGTTTTGATAGCAGAAGCTAGGTCTGTTTTTTTCATGCAAGCCAATGATCCAGCCAAAATTTGGGGCTGAAGCTTATTTATTCCTTAAAGCACTGTATGGGAAGGGAAGATTTATTCTGTGCCAACTGCTACTATTCTATGATTACTCCCATTGATAAGGTAGGAAATTGGTTAAGCTATAGATAATGAGCTTCTCTGTGTCTCAGATTTGAGAACTACTATTCACACAGTTCTTATTGGCTACTTTAACTTGATATCCAATTGGTTGCCCAAATGCCAAGAGACAGCCCATGATAAGTGTGAATATATGTTTTAAGGAAAAATTAGGGGTATTTAGTTCTGAAACTAATCATTTTTAATTAGTGTTTTGATAGCAGAAGCTAGGTCTGTTTTTTTCATGCAAGCCAATGATCCAGCCAAAATTTGGGGCTGAAGCTTATTTATTCCTTAAAGCACTGTATGGGAAGGGAAGATTTATTCTGTGCCAACTGCTACTATTCTATGATTACTCCCATTGATAAGGTAGGAAATTGGTTAAGCTATAGATAATGAGCTTCTCTGTGTCTCAGATGGTAAAAAATCCACCTGCAGTGCAGGAGACTTGGATTTGATCCCTGGATTGGGAAGATCCCCTGAAGGAAGGCATGACAACTCACTCCAGTATTCTTGCCTGGAGAATCCCCATGAACATAGGAGCCGGGTAGGCTATAGTGCATGGGATCACAAAGAGCTGGACACAATTAAGCAACTAAACACAGCACAGCAAGATGAGACCCAAGTGGTTCAGTGGTAGAGAATTCAACTGTCAATGCAAGAGACATGGGTTTGATCCCTGGGTCAGGAAGATTCCCTGGAGAAGAAAATGGCAACCAGCTCCAGTATTCTTGCCTGGGAAATGCCATGGACAGAGGAGCCTGGTGGGCTACAGTTCGTAGGGTCACAAAGAGTCGGACGTGACTTAGGGACTAAACAACAATAACCAATAGACACCTTATGTACAGAATGCATGAGTAATCCTAAACTGTTAAGCTTTCCTTCTCAGTTTTCATCCAGGGATGCAGGCACCTTCTCATCATTCTGCCCTTTCTAGGGTATTGTCCTCATTTAATAGTGCAAGATGACTCCTACTCATATTCCAAGTAGCAGTCCAAAGAAAGAGAAGGAACCCAACGACATCCCTTTGGGAACTGAAAGTATATTTGTCATTCACAGTCACATGACCTATTTAGTTGCAAGGGAAGCTGTAAAATGTAGTTTTGATTTCAGGTAACTCAGTCCTAAATTAAACAATCAGGAGGTAAGAAATATTTGGAGACAAATGTTTCACCCAGAATGCTTTGCCTTCTCAATTAAAGCAAATATACTAGTACAAACAGATAAGAATAACCTCTCTTCGCTTATCAGAACTGAGCCACAGAGAACAGAATAGAATGTCAGGAATAACTTTTATCTCTTTGGAGCACATAAAAAGCGAGATAGTGAAAAAAAATGGGAATATGACATCCTGACTAGTAATTACTTTAAGGATCAGTTTTTTCCTGAAGTTCAAACTATGCTTCAGTTCAGTTCAGTCGCTCAGTCATGTCCGACTCTTTGTGACCCCATGAATCATAGCACCCTGGCGTCACTATCCATCACCAACTCCCAGAGTTCACCCAAATTCTTGTGCATCAAGTTGGTGATGCCATCCAGCCATCTCATCCTCTGTCGTCCCCTTCTCCTCCTGCCCCCAATCCCTCCCAGCATCAGGGTCTTTTCCAATGAGTCAACTCTTCGCATGAGGTGGCTCAAGTACTGGAGTTTCAGCCTCAGCATCAGTTGTTTCAATGAATTCCCAGGACTGATCTCCTTTAAAATGGACTAGTTGAATCTACTTGCAGTCCAAGGGACTCTCAAGAGTCTTCTCCAATACCACAGTTCAAAAGCATCATTCTTTGGTGCTCAGCTTTCTTCATGGTCCAAATCTCACATCCATACATGACTACTGGAAAAACCTTGACTAGGCTTGATCCATAGCCTCGACTAGATGGACATTTGTTGGCAAAGTAATATTTCTGCTTTTTAATGTGCTATCTAGGTTGGTCATAAGCTTTCTTCCAAGGAGTAAGCGTCTTTTAATTTCATGGCTGCAATCACCATCTGCAGTGATTTTGGAGCCCTCCAAACTAAAGTCTAACACTGTTTCCATTTTTCCCCCATCTATTTCCCATGAAGTGATGGGACCAGATGCCATGATCTTCGTTTTCTGAATGTTGAGCTTTAAGCCAACTTTTCCACTTTTGTCATTCACTTTAAAGAGGCTTTTTAGTTCCTCTTCACTTTCTGTCATGTGGTGTCATCTGCATCTCTGAAGTTATTGATACTTCTCCTGGCAATCTTGATTCCAGCTTGTGCTTCCTCCAGCCAAGTTTCTCATGATGTACTCTGCATAGAAATTAAATAAGCAGGGTGACAATATACAGCCTTGACATACTCCTTTTCCTATTTGGAACCAGTCTGTTGTTCCATGTCCAGTTCTAACTGCTGCTTCCTGACCTGCATACAGATTTCTCAAGAGGCAGGTTAAGTGATCTGGTATTCCCATCTCTTTCAGAATTTTCCACAGTTGATTGTGATCCACACAGTCAAAGACATAGTCAACAAAGCAGAAATAGATGTTTTTATGGAACTCTCTTGCTTTTTCCATGATCCAGTGGATGTTAGCAATTTGTCTCTGATTCCTCTGCCTTTCCTAAAACCAGCTTGAAAATCTGGAAGTTCACGGTTCACGTATTGCTGAAGCCTAGCTTGGAGAATTTTGAGCATTACGTTACTAGCAAATGAGATGAGTGCAATTGTGTGATAGTTTGAGCATTCTTTGGCATTGCCTTTCTTTGGGATTGGAATTGAAACTGACCTTTTCCAGTCCTGTGGCCACTGCTGAGTTTTCCAAATTTGCTGGCATATTGAGTGCAGCACTTTCACAGCATCACCTTTCAGGATTTGAAATAGCTCAACTGGAATTTCATTACCTCCACTAGCTTTGTTCATAGTGATGCTTTCTAAGGCCCATTTGACTTCACATTCCAAGATGTCTGGCTCTAGATTAGTGATCACACCATCATGATTATATTGGTTGTGAAGATCTTTTTTGTCCAGTTCTTCTGTGTATTCTTGCCACCTCTTAATATCTTCTGCTTCTGTTAGATTCATACCATTTCTGTCCTTTATTGAGCCCACCTTTGCATGAAATGTTCCCTTGGTATCTCTAATGTTCTTGACAAGATTTCTAGTCTTTCCCATTCTGGTTTTTTTTTTTTTTTTTTTTCTTTGCATTGATCACTGAGGAAGGCTTTCTTATCTCTCCTTGCTATTCTTTGGAACTCTAAATTCAAAAGGGAATACTTTCATCTTCTCCTCTGTTTTTTGCTTCTCTTATTTTCACAGCTATTTGTAAGGCCTCCTCAGACAGCCATTTTGCTTTTTTGCATTTCTTTTCCACAGGAATGGTCTTGATCTCTGTCTCCTGTACAATGTCACAAACCTCTGTCCATAGTTCATCAGGTACTCTATCTATCAGATCTAGTCCCTTAAATCTATTTCTCACCTCCTCTGTATAATCACAGCCTTGTCTAACTCAGTGAAACTAAGCTATGCCCTGTGGGGCCACCCAAGATGGTTGGGTCATGGTGGAGAGGTCTGACACAATGTGGTCCACTGGAGAAGAGAATCGCAAGCCACTTCAGCAATCTTGCATTGAGAACCCCATGAACAGCATGAAAAGGCAAAATGATATGATACTGAAAGAGCAACTGCCCAGGTCATTATGTGCCCAATATGCTATAGGAGATAAGTAGAGAAATAACTCCAGAAAGAATTAAGGGAAGGAGCCAAAGCAAAAACAATACCCAGTTGTGATTGTAACTGGTGATAGAAGCAAGGTCCAATGCTGTAAAGAGCAATATTGCATAGGAACCTGGAATGTTAGGTCCGTGAATCAAGGCAAATTGGAAGTGGTCAAACAGGAGATGGCAAGAGTGAATGTGGACATTCTAGGAATCAGTGAACTAAAATGGACTGGAATGGGTGAATTTAACTCAGATGAACATTATGTCTACTACTCCAGGCAAGAATCCCTTAGAAGAAATGGTGTAGCCATCATGGTCAACAAAAGAGTCCGAAATGTAGTACTTTGATGCAATCTCAAAAACAACACAATGTTCTCGGTTTGTCTCCAAGGCAAACCATTCAATATCATGGTAATCCAAGTCTATACCCCAACCAGTAACACTGAAGAAGCTGAAGTTGAATGGTTCTATGAAAGCCTACAAGACTTTTAGAACCAGCACCCAAAAAAGATGTCTTTTCATTATAGGGGACTGGAATGCTAAAGTAGGAAGTCAAGAGATACCTGGAGTAACAGGCAAATTTGGCCTTGGAATACGGAATGGAGCAGGGCAAAGGCTAATAGAGTTTTGCCAAGAGAACACACTGGTCATAGCAAACACCCTCTTCCAACAACACAAGAGAAGACTCTACACATGGACATCACCAGATGGTCAACACCGAAATCAGATTGATTATATTCTTTGTAGCCAAAGATGGAGAAGCTCTATACAGTTAGCAAAAACAAGACCAGGAGCTGACTGTGGCTCAGATCATGAACTCCTTATTGTCAAATTCACACTTAAATTGAACAAAATAGGGAAAATCACTAGACCATTCAAGTATGACCTAAATCAAACTATTCTTAAGCATGTTCAGTATGGTCAAAGTATTGTTTTCATTCATTCTACCCACAAGTACTTCTACTTCCTGAATTACAAGTTTATTCTACTTCTGCTTTATTGACTATGCTAAAGCCTTTGACTGTGTGGACCACAACAAACTCTGGAAAATTCTGAAGGAGATGGGACTACCAGACCACCTGACCTGCCTCTTGAGAAACCTATATGCAGGTCAGAAAGCAACAGTTAGAACTGGACATGGAACAATAGATTGGTTCCAAATAGGAAAAGGAGTGTGTCAAGGCTGTATATTGTCACCCTGCTTATTTAATTTCTATGCAGAGTACATCATGAGAAACTTGGCTGGAGGAAGCACAAGGTGGAATCAAGATTGTCAGGAGAAGTATCAATAACCTCTGATATGCAGAAAGTGAAGAACTAAAGAGCTTCTTGATGAAAGTGAGAGGAGAGTGAAAAAATTGGATTAACACTCAGCATTCAGAAAACTAAGATCATTGCATCTGGTCCCATCACTTTATGGCAAATAGATGGGGAAACATTGGAAATAGTGTCAGACTTTATTTTGGGGGGCTCCAAAATCACTGCAGATGATGACTGCAGCCATGAAATAAAAAGATGCTTGCTTCTTGGAAGAAAAGCTATGACCAACCTAGACAGTTTCTTTGCCAATGAAGGTCTGTCTGGTCGGAGCTATAGTTTTTCTAGTAGACATGTATGGAAGTCACTGTTGGAGTATAAAGAAAGCTGAGCACCTAAGAACTGATGCTTTTGAACTATGACGTAGGGAGTCTAGAGAGTTCCTTGGACTGCAAGGAGATCCAGCCAGTCCATCCTAAAGGAAATCAGTCCTGAATATTCATTGGAAGTACTAAGCTGAAACTCCAATATTTTGGCCACCTGATGTGAAGAGCTGACTCATTTGAAAAGACCCTGATGCTGGGAAAGATTGAAGGCAGGAGGAGAGGGGGATGACAGAGGATGAGATGGTTGGATGATATCACTGACTCAATGAATATGAGTTGAGTAGACTCCGGGAGTTGTTGATGGGCAGGGAAGCCCAGCGTGCTGCAGTCTATGGGGTAGCAAAGAGTTGGACACATCTGAGCGACTGACCTGAACTGAGCTGAACCCACAAGTAAATAAGCATATATCACAAAACCCATACTTCACTGAGCAGTGTGAAACATCCCAAAGAAAAAATGTGATATGATCTCTAGTCTCATGGAACTTAGAAGGATTTACAGTTTGGGTAGAAGACAAATTTAATAGTCAAGACTATTCAGAAACAAGACCTGAGTTGTATGATACTTACTTTATGAGTACAAAAGGAATTTAAAGGTAGGCCATTCCTGGCTGTAGAATGTTTTGTTCTGCACAAAATCTTGTGGAAATAGTGAAAATTGAACTAGGCATATAAGAATAGCTGTAATATATTTATAAAACCATTTAATATGCAAAATCATAAAAGGTTTATTTGTAGGGTTAATCCTGGGGAAAAAAAGACATGTTGAATTTAAAGTCCAAGCAGTTGCTGATAGTAGCATAAAGTCTAAAAATGACTAACTGGGTCATTTATAAACAGCTATCGTTTCTGTTTTTTTGCGTTATGATGTACCCACAAGTAATAACAGATGCCTGACATAGAGATCTCAAGAATCTGTTAAATAAATACAATTTTCCTTTTACCCTCAGTGTTTCTTTTATTATATAATGAAGGACTTAACATTTTTCTATTGAGGTATAGCTTTTTAAAAAATTTAAATGTACTGAAATGTACAGATCTTAATTTTACAGTGCCATATAACACCTCATGTAACTACTTCCCAAATCAAGTTATAGAACATTCCTAACTCTCCAAAATACTCCATGACCCTCACAGTCAACATTCAGCTCAGCTCATCCCACCCCAGCCCCCCAAAGTAGCCACTGTTCTTATTCCTATCAATATAGATTATCTTCCTAGTTTTGAAATTCATATAAACAAAATAATATGTCACTCAACATTTTTTCAAGTTGTTGCTACCCTGGTCTTAATCTGTGTAGCTTGTTGATACTTGAAAGAGATATTTCCACCCTCTATTTTAAAGTCTTTTCTTATGGGAAAACCCCATAAAAGTATAGGAAAGATATTTATTAAGTAATACTTTGCTTTAGAGTTGTCATTAGTCTTTACACTTCAAAGACAGGTTGTGTTTACTCTAAAGGCAGGCACAGCCAGTGTAACTGGTACTTCCATGATGACAGTTAAGTTAACTTGCTGTGACTGTTTTACTCAGACAAATCTGGAAATCCCATATGAGAAGTTTAGGTCAATTACAAAGTTAGAGGTACAAGGCACAGGGAGGAAGGATGGAGGGGAGGGATAGTTAGGGAGTTGGGGATGGACACGTACACACTGCTATATTTAAAATGGATAATAACTAGCAAGGCCCAGCCATACTGCACATGAAACTCTGCTCAATATTATGTGGGAGACTGTATGGAAGGGGAATTTGGGGGAGAATGAATATGTGTATATGTATGGCTGAGTCCCCTTGCTGTGTACCTGAAACTATCACAACATTGTTAATTCAGTTAGCTCAGTTAGTTAGTTGTTAGTTCAGTTTAGTCGCTCAGTCGTGTCCAACTCTTTGTGACCCCATGAATTGCAGCACACCAGGCCTCCCTGTCCATCACCAACTCCCAGAGTTCACTCAGACTCGCGTCCATGAAGTCCGTGATGTCATCCAGCCATCTCATCCTCTGTCATCCCCTTCTTCTCCTGCCGCCAATCCCTCCCAGCATCCAAGTCTTTTCCAATGAGTCAACTCTTCACATGAGGTGGCCAAAGTACTGGAGTTTCACCTTTAGCATCATTCCTTCCAAAGAAATCCCAGGGTTGATTTCCTTCAGAATGGACTGGTTGGATCTCCTTGAAGTCCAAGGGATTCTCAAGAGTCTTCTCCAGCACCACAGTTTAAAAGCGTCAATTCTTTGGCACTCAGCCTTCTTCACAGTTCAACTCTCACATCTATACATGACTACTGGAAAAACCATAGCCTTGACTAGACAGACCTTAGTTAGCAAAGTAATGTCTCTGCTTTGAATATGCTATCTAGGTTGGTCATAAAAGTTAAAAAAAAATTTAGAGGCACAGTCCTTATACAAAACCACTCTCACTTCTAACACCAACTGCAAGTTTGCAAGGGTTTGAGTGGGACCCGAAACTACCTCAGGTTCAATAATTTGCTAGAAAGACTCATAAAACTCACTGAAAGCTGCCGCACTCATGATTATGGTTTATTAAAGGGAGAGGAATGATGCTGAAGCTGAAACTCCAGTACTTACTTTGGCCACCTCATGCAAAGAGTTGACTCATTGGAGAAGACTCTGATGCTGGGAGGTATGAGGGCAGGAGGAAAAGGGGACGGCAGAGGATGAGATGGTTGGATGGCAACATCGACTCGATGGACGTGAGTCTGAGTGAACTCTGGGAGTTGCTGATGGACAGGGAGGCCTGGCGTGCTGCGATTCATGGGGTCACAAAGAGACACGACTGAGCGACTGAACTGAACTGAACTGAACTAAAAGGGAAAGGATATAGATTAAGATTAGTCAAAAGAAGACATGGTTGAGCAGAGTCCAGGAGGGAGGGTCACATGCAGAGGTTTCAGTTGTCTTCTAGCCATGGAGTCAGGACATGGTACTATCCCAACACTGATGTGTGACAACATCTACAGAGTTCTGCCAGGCTATCAGCCAGGAAGGCTCACCTGAGGTTAGTGTCCAGAGCTGTTTTTTCTTGTTGTTGTTGGCAGGGGGGTGGGTGGAGGGGGGAGCTCTCTTACCTTTTGGCTGTGCTACACCGTATGTGGGATCTTAGTTACCTAGCTCTTTGACTAGAGGTGGAACCTCACCCCTTGCATCGGAAGCACAATCAAGGAGTCTTAACCACTAGACCACCAGAGAAGTCCCTGGGAGAGTTTTATTATGTAGACATGACTGATTGATTGTCCCTTTATTTAATCCCAGTTTCCAGGTCCATGGATACTTTGTGACCCCAAACCCCTACCCTAAGTCACACAACTGGGCCTGTGACAGGGCCAGCCCCCAACCTAAGATTGTATGGGTGTGGCCAGACCCCACCCTAAATCATATTGTTAGACAACCCACTAGGACCCACAACACTGGCAAACAGCAGATACTGTATGGCTGAGGGCAGAGGCCAAGCCTTCTCTTTGGGCAAGCCCTAATTCTTTACTACATCCCCTCAAATCTTCACCTCACTGACAGGAGAATTTGTTTTTTAGACAAAAAATTAAATTGTTTCTTTGAAAATTTTTTCTCGATTAATTTCACAAGTTTGTGTTTCTCAGGATTCTGAATTATTATGAAGCATCTCAACATGTTTGATAAGAAGTTAAGATTGAAGAAGGAATACTAACATTTTCTTTCTCCCCTAATTGTCCAATATATATAAATACAAGGATTCTACCAATATTACTGACTTGTACTTCTGAAAGTTAGTTCTTTTGAGAGTTTTCCAGGAGCTTTAATACCAGTACTGGCAATACTAAAAACAAGGCAAATTAGCAACAATTTAGTGATTCTGAGGCTTGGGGATTGAGTAAGATTCCCCCAGAAAGAGTATTAACTCCCAAAAACCTCCATAAGGAAGGGTGAAAATGGTGAAATTGTCTAAAATCATTCCTATATTTTGAATATTTTTTCTTTAAATGAATGTGTTGAGAAATCGTCTTTGAGGAATTAACACCATCATGGCTTAAATGAATTTAAAAAATATGAAGGGTTATGAGGCCAATTATTATTTATGTCAAATTTCTGTTTAAAATCATTTTTATTATTATTTTGATAGGTTTAGCTCTCTTCCAAGTTTAAAATGAGTTGTGATTTTGTTATTGCTATTGTTGTTAAAATATAGTAAGATACAAGACTTTAACTGAAACAGGTTGGAAACTGAAACACCATCTTAGCCACCTTAGCAGGATCAGAATGATTAAAGTCAATCAAATCACAATCAGGGAGACAGATATTATAGAGTCACTGGTCAGGAAGGCCAGGGTTCAAGTCAGGCATAAGATTCTGATTTCAAAGGCTCAAAAGTCTCAGACTAAAAGCTATGTTTAGCTAACTCTGTAGGTTGATTTGAAGGCTCATCCAGCCTTTAATTTAACTGATATACTATATATTAAATACCTACTATGGGTCAGCAGGCACAGTAGCAGAGAAGACAAACACTATTGGCTTTTAGGGATGACAGCTAACGTTCATTGCCCATCTATCTACTGTTTGCCAGCCATTGTGCTAAGCACTTCTTCCAGAACTCTATTATTCATACTTTTATTATCTAGATTTCATAGGTAAGGAAATTGAATCTCTAAGACATTGACAATCTCACTGAAAGAGTGTGTCTAAATGCCTCTTGGCCCATCTTCCAAAGCTGAACTTTCTTCCTAGCAAAAGGCCATTGCTGGCTGTAATGAACATAAATCCTTGTTACCTGAAAAAGTGGGCTTCCCTGGTGGCTCAGCAGTAAAGAAACTGCCTGCAATGGGGAGACATAAGTTTTATCGCTGGGTTGAGAAGATCTCCTGGAGGAAGAATTGGCAACCCACTCTAGTATTCTTGCCTGGAGAATTCCATGGACACAGGAGCCTGATGGGCTGCATGCAGTCCCTGTGGTGACAAGAGATAAGACATGACAGAGATTATGCAACAGCAATCTGAAAAGTTATACTCCATCACTTTCAGTTTCTGTGTTGGATACAAGAGCCCCATCTTTTGCCAAGATGTGGAATTTCAAATAGGAGGACTTAACCTGGGGACTGGTGACAAAGGTGTCAAGGGTTCCTTCATTCCCTTCTTTATTGTATGGTTTATCATTAGAATTCTGGTATTTTCTAGACTGGAAGAAAGGACTCGTTTTGGTTGCAACTCTGTCATTTGATGTTTATGTTGCTATTATGCAGAAGAAAGAGTAATAAAGACAGATAATTCATTTCAGTATGTTAGTACTTAAAATATGTATCCAAGGTCGCTTAAAAATAAGTTCCTCTTAGAAATATGATGTGGATTTCATCAATGCATCATTTTAAAATTTAAAATCTAGGTACAATGTACAATGATAAAAATTGTCCTTGCTTGAACATAAAGCCTCAGATTATACAACTCTGAAGAGACTTAGTTATCTAACAACCACTAAAGTGAATTTTACAAAATATGTTTTGACAAATACACTCTGTTGGAGAATTTCTTCTTTTAAGCCTTTGCAAAGACACAAGAAATTATGAATACATACATATGCAACCCCATGAACAGTATGAAAAGGCAAAGAAGTATGACACTGATGGATAAACTTTCCAGGTCGGGTAGGTGCCCAATATTCTACTGGAGAAGAATGGAGAAATAACTCCAGAAAAAGTGAAGACACAGAGCCAAAGCAAAAACAACACCAGTTGTGGATGTGACTGGTGATGGAAGTAAGCTCTGACACTGTCAAGAGCAATATTGCATAGAAACCTGGAATGTCAGGTCCATGAATCAAGGCATATTGGAAGTGGTCAAACAGGAGATGGCAAGAATGAACGTCGACATTTTAGGAATCAGTGAACTAAAATGGACTGGAATGGGTGAGTTTCTCTCAGATGACCATTGTATCTACTACTGCAGGCAAGAATCCCTTAGAAGAAATGGAGTAGCCATGATAGTCAACAAAAGAGTCCAGAATAAAGTACTTGGATGCAATCTCCAAAAATGACAGAATGATCTCTGTTTCCAAGGCAAACCATTCAATATCACAGTAATCCAAGTCTATGACCCAACCAGTAATGCTGAAGAAGCTGAAGTTGAATGGTTCTATGAAGAGCTACAAGACCTTTTAGAACTAACACACAAAAAAGATGTCCTCTTCATTATAGGGGCCTGGAATGCACAAGTAGGAAGTCAAGAGCTACCTGGAGAAACAGGCAAATTTGGCCTAGGAGTATAAAATGAAGAAGAGCAAAGGCTAACAGTGTTTTGCCAAGAGAAAGCACTGGTCATAGCAACCATCCTGTTCCAACAACACAAGAGAAGACTCTACGCATGGATGTCATGAGAGGATCAATTCCAAAATCAGAATGATTATATTCTTTGCAGCCGAAGATGGAGAAGTTTTATACAGTCAGCAAAAACAAGACCGGGACCTGACTGTGGTTCAGATCATGAAGCCCAATTGCCAAATTCAGATTTAAATTGAAGCACGTTGGGAAAACCGCTAGACCATTCAGGTATAACCTAAATCAAATTCCTTATGATTATACAGTGGAAGTGACTAATAGATTTGAAGGGTTAGATCTGATAGACAGAGTGCTTGAAGAACTATAGACGGAAGCTCCTAATATTGTACAGGATGCAGTGATGAAGACCACCCCCAAGAAAAAAGAAATGCAAAGAAGCAAAATGGCTGTATGATGAGGCCTTACAAATAGCTGAGAAAAGAGAAGCTAAAGGCAAAGGAGCAAAGGAAAGATACACCCATTTGAATGCAGAGTTCCAAAGAACAGCAAGGAAAGATAAGAAAGCCTTCCTCAGTGATCAGTGCAAAGAAATAGAGGAAAACAATGGGAAAGACTAGAGGTCTCTTCAAGAAAATTAGAGCTACCAAGGGAACATTTCATGCAAAGATGAGCTCTATAAAAGACAGAAATGGTATGGACCTAACAGAAGCAGAAGATATTAAGAAGAGATAGCAACAATACACAGAACTATACAAAAAAGATCTTCATGACCCAGATAACCACAATGCAGTGATCACTCACCTAGAGCCAGACATCCTGGAATGCAAAGTCAAATGGGCCTTAGGAAACATCACTATGAACAAAGCTAATGGAGGCGATGGAATTCCAGTTGAGCTATTTCAAATCCTAAAAGATGATGCTGTGAAAGTGCTGGACTCAATATGCCAGCAAATTTGGAAAACTCAGCAGTGGCCACAGGACTAGAAAAGGTCAGTGTTCATTCCAATTCCAAAGAAAGGCAATACCAAAGAATGTTCAAACTATCACACAATTGCACTCGTTTCACACGCTAGTAAAGTAATGCTCAAAATTCTTCAAACCAGGCTTCAACAGTATGTGAACTGTGAAATTTCGGATTTCATGCTGGATTTAGAAAAGGCAGAGGAAACAGAGATCAAATTGCCAATATCTGTTGGATCATCGAAAAAGAAAGAGAGTTTCAGAAAAAATATCTACTTTTGCTTTATTAACCACACAAAAACCTTTAACTGTGTGTATTACAACAAACTGTGGAAAATTTTTCGAGAAATGGGAATACCAGACCACCTGACCTGTCTCCTGAGAAATCTGTATGCAGACCAAGAAGCAACAGTTAGAACTGGACATAGAACAACAGACTGGTTCCAAATAAGGAAAGGAGTACGTCAAGGCTGTATATTGTCACCCTGCTTATTTAACTTGTATGTAGAGTACACCATGCAAAATGCTGGACTGGATGAAGCACAAGCTGGCATCAAGATTGCCAGGAGAAATATCAATAACCTCAGATATGCTGATGATGCCATCTTTATGGCAGAAAGTGAAGAAAAACTAAAGAGCTTCTTGATGAAAGAGAAAGAGGAGAGTGAAAAAGTTGGCTTAAAACTCAGCATTCAGAAAACTAAGATCATGGTATCCAGTCCAAACACTTCATGGCAAATAGATGAGGAACAATGGAAATAGTGAGAAACTTTATTTTTGGGGCTCCAAAATCACTGCAGATGGTGACTGCAGTCATGAAATTAAAAGACGCTTACTCCTTGGAAGGAAAGTTATGACCAACCTAGACAGCATATTCAAAAGCAGAGACATTACTTTGTCAACAAAGGTCCGTCTAGTCAAGGCTATGGTTTTTCCAGTGGTCATGTATGGATGTGAGAGTTGGACTATAAAGAAAGCTGAGAGCAGAGGAACTGATCCTTTTGAACTGTGGTGTTGGAGAAGACTCTTGAGAGTCTCTTGGACTGCAAGGAGATCCAACCAGTCCATTCTAAACGAGATCAGTCCTGGGTGTTCATTGGAAGGATTGATGTTGAAGCTGAAACTCCAATACATTTGGCCATCTCATGCAAAGAGCTGACTCATTTGAAAAGACAGTGATGCTGTGAAAGATTGAGGGCCGGAGGAGAAGGGGACGACAGAGGATGAGATGATTGGATGGCATCACTGACTCAATGGACATAGGTTTTGGTAGACTCTGGGAGTTCGTGATGGACAGGCCTGGCATGCTGCAGTTCGTGGGGTCACAAAGAGTCGAACACGATTGAGTGACTGAACTGAACTGAACTGAACTGAAACTGGACTCTTTTTTCCTCCTTTTAGATTAGTTCAGCTTCCAAAAGCAATTTCTACATTCACAAATTGAGCAAAATGTTTTGTATTAGTTTTCCTGTGGCTGATAAATTACCACAAACTGGATCACTTAAAATAACAAATAGGGACTTCCCTGGTGGCCCAGTGGGAAGATTCTGCACTCCTCATGCAAAGAGCTCCAAGTCCCTGGTCAGGGAACAAGATCCCACATGCTGCAACTAAGAATTCAGATGCCACAGCTAAAGATTCCACATAGCTCAATGAAGATCAAAGATCCCACGTGCCACAACAAAGACCTGGCACATTATGTAATAATAATGTTATTATGTTATAGTAAATGAAATTTAAATAAATAATAAATAAATAAATATATACACACACACACACACACACACACACACACACACACACACACACACACACATATATTTTGTCTCGCAGGTCTAGGGGCCAGAAATCTAAAATCAAGGTTTCAACAGGACCATGTTCCCTCTACTGGCTTTGAGGGAAAATCTGTTCTTTGTCTATTCTATCTGCTGGTGGCTCCAAGAGTTCCTTGACTTGCGGCCTGATGGCTCCAATCTCATTGCCTTTCCCTCCTAGGTCTCAAAACTCTTCCTGCATCACACCTATAAGAATGCATGTGATTTCATTTAGGGCTCATGCAGCTATTTCAGAATAAACTCATCCTCTCAAAATCCTTACTTTAATCACATCTTTTCCCATATAAAGCAATTTCCCCAGGTTTTGAGGATTAGGATGTGGACATGCCTTTTTGGGAAATCTCTGTTCAACCTACTGCATACCTCTTTTTAGAGCACTTAACATCCCATGAGTAATAGCTAGCATTTATTGGAGGCTTATTGTGTGTGAGCCTAGTAGCCTTTTACTTATGCAACAAAAATATGAGTATACCCTTTGAGCAGCTTCTTCTCTTGCACCCAGCCCACTCTGAGAACAGACTCAACACTTCTTCTGGCATTCCTTGCAAAAGCAAGTCCAACTTCAAAAACATTGGCTAGTAAATGTTATGAAGTGTTCTTAATGTACCTTGCACACGACAGAAAAAACCTTAAGCAATCTCTTAACTCAATACTGCTGTTCATCTCTTTCATAATCTCACACTTCATCTACAGACTCTACTTCTTGTCTCCAATTTTTGCTTTGCCTACACCAAGCCCCTTTATTGTAATGGGCCATTTTGTCACAGCACTTTTCAGTAAAACAGAATTATTAAAGCGCTAAGGTTTAGTTCATGTCTTTAGACTTAATTTCCTTTATTTGTTATAATCATCTACAACCCCAGGAAGTAAGATTTTGTAGAATATGATAGCAACTTATCCAATGTCATATAGTAGTAGTAAGTAGTAGTAGTAGCTTCAAATCCAGATCTTCTGGTGCTGAAGTCTATAATTTTAACCATTATTAAAATAATGACTAATTGTGACATCATATTAAAATATAGATACTATGCTTGTCTTCTAGACAAATGTTCCCAAATAAATCTCTCACTTGGGATCCTGTGGAAGAACTGATGAATTGGAACCTTTGGGAACTGGGCCAGGTCTCACATCTTTAACAACCTCTTGGCAAGTTCCTTCTTTCAAGAACAAAACCTGTGGTTGATCCCTCTTTGTGGTTAGTTATCTCGTCATCAGTAATGAGTAACGTGCATAGTGCAAGTATAAAAGTAAATGTTGAATTAAACCAAATTGACTTAGGATCTAACAGTCTTCAGTATCTCTGATGGAAATGAACTTCCAAGTGAAGATTAAGATTACGTGCATTAGCCTGTACTACTTTGAAGGAATCAGAACAGAAAACTTCAGGTTATGAGGTACTTAGAAATCTAGCAATGTGTTGTGCTTTTGTGGGATTAAATCTGAGCAAAACTTCAGTTAACCTCAGAGTTTGGACCTCTAGCCTATTGATACTTACATTTTTGAATGGCCTTCATTCCAAAAGAGAATTTATCCGAAGGGCACTCATTTTCTTTTCCCATACTTTCTTCATTAACAAATTAACCTCCAGGAGGTAAGTTTGTAGCTGGAATGGGTGAATTTAACTCAGATGACCATTATATCTACTACTGCAGGCAGGAATCCCTTAAAAGAAATGGAGTAGCCATCATGGTCAACAAAAGAGTCCGAAATGCAGTACTTAGATGCAGTCTCAAAAATGACACAATGTTCTCTGTTCATTTCCAAGGCAAACCATTCAATATCATGGTAATCCAAGTCTATGCCCCAACCAATAACACTGAAGAAGCTGAAGTTGAACGATTCTATGAAGAGCTACAAGACCTTTTAGAACTAACACCACAAAAAGATGCCCTTTTCATTATAGGGGACTGGAATGCTAAAGTAGGAAGTCAAGAAACAACTGGATTAACAGGCAAATTTGGCCTTGGAATATGGAATGAAGCAGGGCAAAGACTAATAGAGTTTTGCCAAGAAAATGCACTGGTCATAGCAAACACTCTCTTCCAACAACACAAGAGAAGACTCTACACATGGACATCACCAGATGGTCAACACCAAAATCAGATTGATTATATTCTTTGTAGCCAAAGATGAGAAGCTCTATACAGTTAGCAAAAACAAGACCAGGAGCTGACTGTGGCTCAGATCATGAACTCCTTATTGCCAAATTCAGACTGATATTGAAGAAAGTCAGGAAAACCACTAGACCACTGAGGTATGACCTAAATCAAATTCCTTATGATTATACAGTAGAAGTGAGAAATAGATTTAAGGGCCTAGATCTGATAGAGTGCCTGATGAACTATGGAATGAGGTTCATGACATTGTACAGAAGACAGAGATCAAGACCATCCCCAAGGAAAAGAAATGCAAAAAAGCAAAATGGCTGTCTGAGGAAGCCTTACAAATAGCTGTGAAAAGAAGAGAGTCGAAAAGCCAAGGAGAAAAGGAAAGATATAAGCATCTGAATGTAGAGTTCCAAAGAATAGCAAGAAGAGATAAGAAAGCCTTCCTCAGCAATCAATGTAAACAAACAGAGGAAAATAACTGGATGGGAAAGACTAGAGATCCCTTCAAGAAAATTAGAGATACCAAAGGAACATTTCATGCAAAGATGAGCTTGATAAAGGACAGAAATGGTATGGACCTAACAGAAGCAGAAGATATTAAGAGGTGGCAGGAATACACAGAAGAGCTATACAAAAAAGATCTTCACGACCCAGATAATCACGATGATGTGATCACTCACCTAGAGCCAGACATCCTGGAATGTGAGGTCAAGTGGGCCTTAGAAAGCATCACTATGACCAAAGCTAGTGGAAGTGATGGAATTCCAGTGGAGCTGTTTCAAACCCTGAAAGAGGATGCTGTGAAAGTGCTGCACTCAATATGCCAGCAAATTTGGAAAACTCAGCAGTGGCCACAGGACTGGAAAAGGTCAGTGTTCATTCCAATCCCAAAGAAAGGCAATGCCAAAGAATGCTCAAACTACTGCACAATTGCACTCATTTCACATGCTAGTAAAGTAATGCTCAAAATTCTCCAAGCCAGGCTTCAGTAATACGTGAACCATGAACTTCTAGATGTTCAAGCTGGTTTTAGGAAAGGCAGAGGGACCAGAGATTAAATTGCCAACATCCACTGGCTCATGAAAAAAGCAAGAGAGTTCCAGAAAAACATCTATTTCTGCTTTATTGAGTATGCCAAAGACTTTGACTGTGTGGAACACAATAAATTGTGGAAAATTCTGAGAGAGATGGGCATACCAGACCACCTGATCTGCCTCTTGAGAAAACTGTATGCAGGTGAGGAAGCAACAGTTAGAACTGGACATGGAACAACAGACTGGTTCCAAATAGGAAAAGGAGTATGTCAAGACTGTATATTGTCACCCTGCTTATTTAACTTCTATGCAGAGTATATAATGAGAAACGCTGGGCTGGAAGAAACACAAGCTAGAATCAAGATTGCCAGGAGAAATATCAATAACCTCAGATATGCCGATGAGACTGCCCTTATGCAGAAAGTGAAGAACTAAAAAGCCTCTTGATGAAAGTGAAAGAGGAGAGTGAAAAAGTTGGCTTAAAGCTCAACAGTCAGAAAATGAAGATCATGGCATCCAGTCTCATTACTTCATGGGAAATAGATGGGGAAACAGTGTTAAACTTTATTTTTGGGGGCTCCAAAAGCACTGCTTCCCTAGTGGCTTAGAGGGTAAAGCATCTGCTTGCAATGCAGGAGACCCGGGTTCGATCCCTGCGTTGGGAAGATCCCCTGGAGAGGGAAATGGCACCCCACTCCAATACTCTTGCCTGGAAAATCCCATGGATGGAGGAGCCTGGTAGGCTACAGTCCATGGGGTCACAAAGAGTTGGACACAACTGAATGACGCTCCCTCCCAAAATCACTGCAGATGGTGACTGCAGCCATGAAATTGAAAGACACTTACTCCTTGGAAGAAAAGTTATGACCAACCTAGGTAGCATATTTAAAAGCAGAGATGTTATTTTGCCGACTAAGGTCCGTCTAGTCAAGGCTGTGGTTTTTCCTGTGGTCATGTATGGATTGAGAGTTGTACTGTGAAGAAAGCTGAACCCCAAAGAATTGATGCATTTGAAGTGTGGTGTTGGAGAAGACTCTTGAGAGTCCCTTGGACTGCAAGGAGATCCAACCAGTCCATTCTGAAGGAGATAAACCCTGGGATTTCTTTGGAAGGAATGATGCTAAAGCTGAAACTGCAGTACTTTGGCCACCTCATGCGAAGAGTTGACTCATTGGTAAAGACTCTGATGCTGGGAGGGATTGAGGGTAGGAGGAGAAGGGGACAGCAGAGGATGAGATGGTTGGATGGCATCACTGACTCGATGGACGCAGTCTGAGTGAATTCCAGGAGTTGGTGATGGACAGGGAATCCTGGCGTGTTGAGATTCATGGGCTTGCAAAGAGTTAGACACGACTGAGTGACTGAACCGAACTGAACTGAGTCACTGAGTTTTGGCTTAGTCTTTTTGAAACTGCATGGACTGTAGCCTTCTAGGCTAATATTTTTACTAATTACCACCTTCATAGGAGAAAAATCAGTACTAAATTGACAGTGTGAGGTCCCTGAAATTGTGGACTGTAGTCATAATTCAAGAAATAACACATTTCACTAAGAACCTGATGAAACAGAGCTGAGTGAAACATCACAGGTTCTAGCTCTTCCTTCCTCCACCAACCTGAAAGCCAGATCTAATTGTATTTCTTCCTTCAAGGTTCAGAAAGAATCTGGGAAGACCATCAGACTGTCCCATAGAGTCATATGCCATTTTTAGTTCTTTATTTTGATTCATTATTTTGCTACAAAAGATAAATCTCTAAGTAAATTTTACTAATAAGGTACACAGGTGTCATATTTTCTGAACCCTTGACTATCTAAGATGTTTTCTAGTTGCTTTCAGCTTTCAAATGAAAGACAACATTTCCAGATTTTAAAGTCTTTGGTATGAAAAAAGAAAAAGGTTTGTTTAGTCAAAACTTGAAATGTTTTCACTGTTTCCTAATATTTATTGTTTAGTAAAGGAAACTGGAACAATCCAATTGTTCCTCTCATGCAAACCATCTTTCTTATATGATGTTTATTTAGGAATTTTCCTTTAATACATTATTTCTGTAATAAATCCACATGAAAAGTTATTTTGGCTTTTTCCTAGGAAAGCTCTGAGCATTTCTCAACTGTGTATGCACATCTCTCCTTAAGGGAATCTTTCTTTAGCTATGTCTTAGTTATTTTGCAAATTATTTTAATTCATTAATTAAAAACACGTAAAGTTCTTACATTGCATTTTAAAAATTCTGTCTTTCATATTTATCAACTTCTGGCAGTTAAAAAAAACTATCTATATATTTATACATATGTATCTGGAGAAGGGAATGGCTACCCATTCCAGTATTCTTGCCTGGAGAATCCCATGGACATAACAGGCTGGTGGGCTATGGTCCATGGGGTCATAGAGTCAGACTTGACTGGGCCAGTAACACTTCATGTACATTTGTTTCAGGGGAGTTTGTAATTTCCTTGGTTCTGTCTTATTGCAACAAAAATTTGAAGTGACGGACGGACCAGTGTTACAGACCTGGGTAATTTCCTCAGATGGACCAGCGTTACAGCTCTGTGTTACAGCTCAGTTTTATTTAGAAAGCATAGGAAAATACATCTTTGAGGTGTGAGGGAGGGCTGATCCAAAAGACGCGAGAAGAAAAGCCCTTAGTCCAGTTCTGGCTCCTGTTTTTATGTTTTTTTCCTCCTCCCTCTGAGCCTGCCCTATGTAAATCAGGCTAGCCAGGAGGTCTGTTTGTTTTACCTGAGGTTCTCACTCAGGTCCTCCTTTGTTGTATTTGCACGGGCTTTTGCCTTCCTTGCTTTTAGCTACTGCCATTTTAGACTCCTTTTTCCTATTCTAACTACCTAACATTCCCACCTCAAGAGATGGGAGGCCCACTTCTTTGGGAATAGGGACATCGAGGTCTTTCTGGCTACTTCCTGCTGAACTGGGATGGCGAGGGGCATTGGGGTTCCTCCTCTTGCTAGTCTCAAACCTCAGAGTCCTTATAGCGGTGTCCATCTAAGAGTGAGTGATATTTTCCATGGTCGGCTGTAGTTTAATACATCCTTGTTGAACTGGCAGTGCATGTTATAGCTTTTTGATCTGGGCAGAGACAAAACGGGTTAGACAATTAATAATACATGGAACAACCATAAGCAGCATCAATATGGTGATAACAGGGATTAGGAGGGGCATGAGCCAACTCCAAATTCCCCCTAACTAGGAGAAGGATCCCCCAAAGAGAGACTGTAGCCACCCCAAGAACTCTCCAGCTCATTCTTTGAGATCCTGTAGGGTCTGAATGTTTTTCTTGAGGTCTGTGAGACTTTCTTTAACTTAACTGGAGGTATTCCCACAGAAACAACACGACTCATTCAAGATGGCTCAAGTCACTCCTTGTTCAGGGATCAGGAGATCTAACTCCTGTCTATTTTGATCTACAACCTCTGTGAAGCTATGTTGGCTCTTTAGAACTATCCTGAAAAGTCTTATCCCCAGAAACTTAATTTTGGGGGCGTTCATTAGAATGGCACTCATTTGTAGTTTTGAATAGGTATTTGAGATCTCCCAGGGGCTCACAGTTGTATTGAGTATCCTCTTCTGTTTTCTTCCATAGCTTGACTTGTGAGTAGTGAATCCAGTTGTGTCCTGGTACCTTGACTGCTGTGGGGGTGGAAAGTATTACAGGATAGAGGCTCTTCTATGTGGGCTGGAGTTGAGCCTTTGGTGACCCATCTTTCCAGACTTTAATTAGGACTTGAGTCCCTGGAGCATATATTGGTGGCTCTTTAGAATCTTTTGGGTCCTGGTTGACACCCCACAAGCATATATCTTGTTGGAATTGTCCAGTGGCCATGGTATAAGACCTGAAGGACTGAGCCTCTGAATCAAGGAAGAGGTCACTGACATAAACAAAAAGTCTCCCATATAGCATTTCATAACGACTGAGACCAACCTGTTCCTTAGGGCCAGTATGGGTGTGGAGGAGAGCTATTGGTAAAGCCTCCTTCTGTCCCAGGGAGGTCTCCTGGGTTACCTTTTTTTATCATTGATTTTAAGAATTGGTTGGCTTTTCTACTTATCCTGAAGACTGAGACCTCCAGGCATAGTAGGGATAATAAGTAATGGGGTCTACCCTCTTTAAAAGAGACCCCTTGGATGACCTTAGAAGTAAACTATGTCCCATTGTCACTTTGTAACGACCTCGACAGACCAAATCTCAGAATGATTTCATGGAGCGGTTTTTTTTTTTTTTTTTAACACCTTCTCAGCCTTCTCAGTCCAGGTGGAAAAGCCTTCAATCCATCCTACGAATGTATCTATCATGACTAATCGATATTTATACCCTTGAGAAACTGGCATCTGGGTGAAGTTCATCTGCCATACTCTCCTGGGTAGGTCCTATGTCATTGGATGGGTTGGGACAGCTGGGGCCTTTGAGCTCCTTGGGAATTGTTTAACTGGCAAGTGGGACAAGAGGAGACCACTTGCCTTATAGTCGTCTGGAGGCCTATTCCTCTGAAGGACTTTACTAGTAATCTTTGGAGGGCCTTCTCCCCTAAATGAGTGGTGGCATATAAGGAGTTTACCAACTTCCATTGGAGTTTCTAGGCAGAAAAAGGAGTCCCTCTTTGAACCAACCCATATGATCTTCTTGAAAACATTCACTCTTAGCTTCAAGTGTCTCACCATCAGTATATGAAGGAGTTTCTGGCAAATTAGTCTGTGGAACTAAGGTGGCAACCCCTATTAGGTCATTGTTCTGTAATGCTGCTCTCTTAGCCGCCTGATCAGCTGCTTGGTTTTCTTGTGCCACTTCCGTGCTCTCTTTGTGAGGTCCTTTACAGTGGGCAGATGAAGTCCCTCTAAGAGCCTACCCATATTTGACTGGGGACCCTTGGGTGGTCAAGTGGCTTCTTTCTTTCCAAATAGCAGCATGTGGATGTAGTATGGGAAAGGCATACTTGGAGTCAGTGTAAATGGCTACTTTTTCCCCTTTTCCCAGCTCTAAAGCTGGAGTCAGGGCTATGAGCTCAGCTAATGGGGCTGAAGTACCTGGTGGCAGAGGTTTAGGCTCTATGGTCTCAAAATTGGAAACTACTGCATATCTGGCTCTTCTTTTTCCATCCAAGGCAAAGTTGCTTCCGTCAGTGTACCAGATTTCCTCAGGATCGATCAGAGCATCTTCTGACAATCCCTTTCATGGTTTTGTCCAATGGTCCAAAGTTTCTAGGCAACAGTGAAAGGGGAGAGAGTACTCGGGAATAGGCAGAAGAGTGGCAGGGTTAAGAACCTCACAAGGAAATATAATCAGGCCTGGATTTTTCATCAGCAGTACTTGATATCTGAGGATTCTTTGATCAGACAACCATAATTGGTCTTTCCTTTTCAGGAGTTGTTTCACTTGGTGGCTGGTAAAAATAGTTAGCTTGCCCCCCAAAGAGAGTTTTAATGCATCTTCTATCAGTACATCAATATGCAAGACTTTGAAGGTGAGGAGAGATCTCTCTCTAATAAGGGAGTAGGAACAGTCAGGGACCAGCAGAAACTGGTGGGAAAATATTTGTCCTTCCCAGCAACAAAGAAGTGCTCGGGTGAGTATTTTTGTAATTGTTTTTCCTGTAGCACCCCAAATGGTACAGAACTGGGGGGAGAAGGCTCTGGAGCAGGAGGTCAAGACAGAGTAGGTAGTCCCTGTGTCAACCAAGAAATTCTCGGAACTACCTGCCACATCCAGTTATACCTTTGGCTCCAGCCTCATGATGGTTATCTGTGACAGGTGGGTTAGCTGGAGTGGGCTGCTTCAGTCCTGCTGAACCATTGTGGGGGAAGACTTGGCACTTGACCTTGAGGCTCTTGGGCCTGAGGACAGATGCTGCCCAATGTCCCAATAGATGGCATTTGTAGCAAGGAAACTTGTCACGGTTTGGACATGCTTTGGCCCAATGACCTGCCTATCCACAGATTAGGCATTTGCCTCCTACCTTGTCCTTTAAAGTCTCGGAGTTTGACATAGAGCTTCCCTGGAGGGCAGCCAGTGTCTGGGCATGGTTTGACCCTTCCCTGGGCCTTGGCCTCTCTCTCTCGTTCTCTGTTATAAAAGGTATTGGTAGTTGACTGGGGCCCCTCTCATCTAAAGAGGAAGCAGGGTCCGGCTGCTGTAGCTGTTGTAACTTTATCCTGATATCTGATGCATGTTGGGACAGGAATTTGTCCTTTAAAATCACCCACCCCTCATAAGAGTCTAAATCAAGATTGGTAAACTTCTGGAAGGCTTCTTTTAGCCTTTCCAGAAAGGCAACGGAATTCTCATTGGACTCCTGAGTTATTGCTGAGGTTGGGCATAGTGTCACAGCTAATAGGCTTCCTTCCATTTCCATGGGTAGACTTCTTAGGAGTGAGGCTTTTTGAAGCTTATCCTACCCAGTACTGTTGCAACCTGAGAGCCAGGCATTCCCGGATCAGGGTGCAGATCCCTGGGCTGGCTGAGGCATGACAGTCTCTTGGAGATCGAATCCCTGGGCAGGTCGAGGCAGGGCGGCATCCGGAGAATTGGGTCCCTGGGCAGGTCAAGGCATGTTGACCTCCTGGGACCCGCAGACTGGTGGATCCCTGACCAGGTTGAGGTGTGACAACTTTTCAAGGACTGGATCCCTAGGTAGGTTGAGGCAGGTCGGCCTCCTGGGACCCCAGGACTGGAATTGGGCATCCCCAAGGTCTCCAGCATGACCAGTGCTGGGTAGGATTGAGGGGTTGTAATCTTAACTCACTGCCAGTTTGTTCATCACAGATGGGAATAGATATCACGATGTAAAGCAGTCCAAGCCTGTGCCCTAAGACTGGGAGCCTGGTGAAGCAGCCATAAGCCTTATCCTCTTATTGCTCTGAGGGAATGTAAGTCACTGATTTCCTCCTCTAGTCCTCCGTAAGAACAGGTTAGGGTGCCTCCAATGGTAAACATTTCATTGTCATGGACCAACTTTAGGTAATAGGAGAAGTAATGACAGGGAGTGGGTTATCTGGTCCTGTTAGAAGCATTAAGAATACTTTAATAATAAACAGGATGGAGCAATGTTGCCTACAAGAGGGCAGGGTCCTGGTTGTAGGAGTTAGAAAGTGGCTTAAGAACAAATTGATAAGAGGCAACAGACCAGATGTTTCATAAAAGTGGAGTGGAGATTTGATCCGGGGGTATGTTTGTAACTTTAGGAGAAGGGTGGTGAAGGTTGGGCCCAAACAGCCTGCAGAGCTAACTCCCAAAGTGGCAAACATTATTCCTGGAAGCCCAATTGCCCTTGAAGGGATGCTAGCAGATGGACTTCTACCAGGCATTGTGTGCCTGTCACCCACCTTAGCAGCAGGTTCACTGAGAGATGCTGTTGTTGCACACATTGTAGGAAACATGGAAGATGAAGGCCTGAATATCTAGAGGGATTGGATATTATACAGCATTTCCCTCCCAAGGGCCAGCTATTTTCTGGTTGTTCCTCCAGAAGACTGTAGAGGCAACATTGTGGGCCCAGATAGGACTCAGGAAAAAGAGCATGAAACAGGAGGGAAGGGGGCAGGGCACAACTTTTGAAAGAATGACATAGCCCAAGGGCATAACATAAGCTGATTAAAATCAAATGGGTCCAAGAAGATCAACTAAACCTTAATCCTCAATCTACAAGCTAAATGACACACCCAGAGGCACCAGTTCCAAGGCACTGTCAAAAGACCTAGGAGTGGTTGATTCCCTGATTGTTGGAATGAACCTCCCACTCATTAGCATATGAAATCACCCAGCTCCAGCAGAAACTAACCACAACACATTCCATGGCCACTGCACTCTCCTCTGTGATGGCCCACACTCTGTGGAGTGTGCTTCTCTCTGAATCAGAACAAATTCACCCCTCACCTAACTCTGTGAGCCGCGCACACTTTCTGCTGAGTTTGTTTTTTGCTGTCCCTGTTTCCAGCACGCTGGGCTTCATGTCACTTCCGCTGCGGTGGGGTTTTCTTTTTGTTCCATTTCCACGGTGGGGAGCTTTCGCTGAGCTGGGCTTCTGCTGTGCTTGGCCTCTGCCTCGCAGGGGCTGAGCCAAGGTTGTTTCAGCTGGGTTAAATGTGAGTCACAGCACCATAGATATCGGGGAGTTTGTAATTTCCTTGGCTCTGTCTCATTGCAACAAAAATTTGAAGTGACAGACCTACCAGCATTACAGCCCTCAGAAGGACCCGTGTTACAACCCCATGTAATTTCCTCAGACAGGTCTGTTAGGGGAAGCACACTGACTGAAACCACCCACCCTGACCAGGCACCATAGTAACCATTAGCATGAGTTGTTTTATGACAGGAGATTCTGATAAGGAATACGGAACTAATAAGCCACCACCAACCGGAAGAGTTCAGGAAAGGTCTAAAGGAGACACTGAGTGTCCATCCACTTCCCCAGAATCCCTCTCGCTAGCATCCGTCTTGGCTGAGCGATGCGTGCGCCACCAGGAAAGACTCTGAATTAGAATGATTGGCCAGAGACTACTGGAAACTGATCTCATCACCATAAAACCCGAGACTGTGAGCCATGCAGCAGAGCAGTTCTCCTGGGTTCCCTTACCCTATTGCTCTCCACCTGGGTGCCCTTTGCCAATAAAAGGGCACCGTGTATCCTCGGACAATTCATTTCTGAGAGTTAGACAAGAGCCCAGTTTCCAGCCCTGGAAGGGGTCCGCCTTCCTGCAACAGGTCCATGTTACAGCTCTGTGTTACAGCTCAGTTTTATTTAGAAAGTGTAGGAAAATACATCCTTGAGGCATGAGGGCGGGCCAACACAAAAGACAGGAAGAGAAGAAAAGCCCGCAAGAGAAGAAAAGCCCCGGTCCAATTTTGGCTCTTCTTTTTATATGTTTTTCCTCCTTCCCCTGAACCTGTATTATGTAAATTGGGCTAGCCAGGAGGGCTGTTTGTTTTACCTGAGGTTCTCACTCTGGTCCCCTGACGTTCCTTTGTTCTATTTTTGTGGGCTTTTCCCTTCTTTGTCTTGTAGCCACCACCATTTTAGACTCCTTTTTCCTATTCTAATTACCTAACATATGTATATATATGTGTGTGTATGAATGTATATAACTGGAAGAGCTTAGACATTCAATAGTTCTGCTTTGTACTGGGCTTGTTAGTCTTTCTGTTACATTATTTATTCCACTGCATTCTTTCTTTCTTTTACCCATTTCATCTTATTCTCTTCTTGCTTTAATGCTAGCCTGTTTTCTCCTAATGGTTTACTCTTCTTTGATACAGGTCAGTGACTTGTCATACTGAGTATGTCAGCTGCTTTTCTAGAGTCATTCAGTTTTCTTGATAAAAGTGCCGAGAAAATTCAATAGGAAGGAGTCCTTTTAACTGATAGTGCTAGGACAATTCAATATCCACATGGAAAAAGACGACACTGAACTAAATCACACTATATATAAAATTTAACTCAAAATGGACCACAAACCTAATCTAAAAGTAAAAGCTAATACTGCAAAAATTATCAAAGAAAGCATAGGGGAAATTTTCTTGGATGTGACAAAAAACTACAACTGAAAACATTTGTTTGATAACTTCTGCATTTCAAAAGATACCATCAAGAAAGTGAAAAGATTCATAGAATGTGAGAAAATATTTGCAAATCACATATCTAATAAGAGACTTGTATCCAGAATAAGGAACTCTTACAGCTCAATAATATAAAGATATATAATCTAATTAAAATGGATAAAGGATCTAAATAGACATTTCTCAAGAAAAGATGCACAAATGGTCAATAAACACAAAAAAGTCATTAACTATTAGGGAAATATAAATCAAGATGACAAAGAGATGTCATTTCTTGTCCACTAGAATGGCCACAACAAAAAAGTAGGATAGTAACAAATGTCGGAGAAGGCAATGGCACCCCACTCCAGTACTCTTGCCTGGAAAATCCCATGGATGGAGGAGCCTGGTAGGCTGCAGTCAATGGGGTTGCTAAGAGTCGGACAGGACTGAGCAACTTCACTTTGACTTTTCACTTTCATGCATTGGAAAAGGAAATGGCAACCCACTGCAGTGTTCTTGCCTGGAGAATCACAGGGATGGGGGAGCCTGATGGGCTGCCGTCTATGGTGTCATGCAGTGTTGGACATGAATGAAGTGACTTAGCAGCAGCAGCAGCAACAAATATTGGAAGACATGGATAAATTGGAACCTTCATACACTGCTTGGGAATGTAAAACGGTGTAGCTGCTTTGGAAACAGTTTGGCAAGTCCTCAAAAAGTTAAGCATTGAGTTAACACGTGACCCAACATTTCTGCTTTTAGATACCTACCTAAGAGAAATGAAAAGTAAAAATGCCCACATAAAGACTTGTACATGAATGTTTACAACAGCATTATTCAAAATAGCTCCCCCCCCACCCCCCGAATGGAAGCAAATCAGATGTTCATCAACTGACAAATGTGTAAGCAAAATGCAATGGAATACTCTTCAGTAGTAACAGGCAATAAAAAGAAGAAGAAAAACGAGCTGATATATAATACAATCAGGGCTGGGGCAGGTGGGTGGGGATGGGAAATCACTGTATATGCCTGTCATTAAAAAAAAATAGAAATCTTCTAAAATTAGATTGTGATGATGGTTGTATATGTAAACATAAAATATTTATTCATTTAATTATTTCAATCAATGACTTTTATGATATATAGGTTGTATTTTAACAAAACTATTAAAATTATCTGTTCTTTTGTATACAATAAATAATTTTAGGTGGTCCACTGTTTGTTCAATTTAATGTTTTTTCTATTTCCTGAAGTCCCTCTCATAAATGCTATGATGTCTTTTTACCTTCATCTTTAAACAAGGAGAGTTCTAATCAAAAGACTGAACCATAAATGACATCCATTCAGTTTTTCAAGCCCCAAATTTTGAAGTCATCCTCAACTCCCTGAAAGCCCACAACAAATCCATCTGTATAAATGTTTAGTCCTGTTAATTGACTCTGCCTTAAAGATACATTTATAATAGACAAAGTTTTCTGAGAAGTTCCATATGAAAGATGCCTAAAGAGACATGACAACTCAATGTAGCACTGGATCCTACATTGGAAAGGAACAGTGCTATAAAGGACATTACTAGGTCAATGTACTAGGACAAGATTGGAATTTGAATGGTGAATTAGATAAAATTAGATGCTCTTTCAATGTTTTAATTCATCGTTGATGTTGAATTTGTACAAGAGTTAGGTAAGCGATGATCCCCATTCATCAGAAATGCACAGTGAAGAATTTAACAGTAAAGGGCCATGGGGACTTCCCTGGAAGTCTAGCGGCTAAGACTCTGTGCTTCCAGTGCACTGGGTTCAACTTTGATCCCTGGTTGGGGAACTAGGATCCCACATGTTACAGAGCATGACCAAACAACAACAATAAAACAAGCAAACAAAACTATTTGCTGAATAATTAAATAAATAATCAGAGCATTCTTTCAAAAAAAAAGTAAATGGCTATGATGTATGATGAATCTAAATTACCATCAAACAGTTCAGAGAGAGGATAATGAGGCTTGAGAAAGAGAGAGGAAGGATAAAGCAAGTGAGCTTAATATTAGCAACAGGTGAACCTAGCAAAGGATATATTTGTAGGTTTCTTTATCTCCAGAATCTAAGCACACCTTACCACCCAATGCAAAACAACCTATCTCAAAGCCATCATCTTCATTCAGTTCAGTTCAGTTCAGTCGCTCAGTTGTGTCCCACTCTTTACGACCCCATGAATCGCAGCACGCCAGGCCTCCCTGTCTATCGCCAACTCCCAGAGTTCACTCAGACTCACATCCATCGAGTCCGTGATGCCATCTAACCATCTGATCCTCTGTCATCCCCTTCTCCTCCTGCCCTCAATCCCTCCCAGCATCAGAGTCTTTTCCAATGAGTCAATTCTTCGCATGAGGAGGCCAAAGTACTTAGAGTTTCAGCTTTAGCATCATTCCTTCCAAAGAAATCCCAGGGCTGATTTCCTTCAGAATGGATTAGTTGGATCTTCTTGCAGTCCAAGGGACTCTCAAGAGTCTTCTCCAACTACACAGTTCAAAAGCATCAATTCTTCACTGCTCAGCCTTCTTCACAGTCCAACTCTCACATCCATACATGACTACTGGAAAAACCATAGCCTTGACTAGATGGATCTTAGTTGGCAAAGTAATGTCTCCACTTTTGAATATACCATCTAGATTGGCCATAAGTTTTCTTCCAAGGAGTAAGCGTCTTTTAATTTCATGGCTGCAGTCACCATCTGCAGTGATTTTGGAGCCCCCCAAAATAAAGTCTGACACTGTTTCCACTGTTTCCCCATCTATTTCCCATGAAGTGATGGGACCGGATGCCATGATCTTCGTTTTCTGAATGTTGAGCTTTAAGCCAACTTTTTCACTCTCCTCTTTCACTTTCATCAAGAGGCTTTTTAGGTCCTCTTCACTTTCTGCCATAAGGGTGGACTCATCTGCATATCTGAGGTTATTGATATTTCTCCTGGCAATCTTGATTCCAGCTTGTGTTTCTTCCAGCCCAGCGTTTCTCATGATGTACTCTGCATATAAGTTAAATAAGCAGGGTGACAATATGTAGCCTTGACGTACTCCTTTTCCTATTTGAAACCAGTCTGTTGTTCCATTTTCATTACTCTAATTCTAATCTTGCTGGTTCTACAGTCTGCTCACCACAGGACAGCCTGAGTGAGCCTTTAAAAACATAAATAAGGTCATGTTATTATCCAGCTCAATGAAACGGCTTCTTACTACGTGATATCTGAAGACCTAGATAGCCCAATCTCCTGCCCTCTGGTTATCTTTTGTGCTGTTACCTTCTTCATTCATCCTCTTCTCCCCTTTCTTTGTTTCACTCATCCTGCCTCCTTGCTATTATTGAATATAATTAAGCAAGTTCCTGCCTCTGAATCACCACTCCAAATTTATATTCATTAATACTCAGTTTTGTATAGTAAGTTGATACAAAATCTTCAATGTTATTTGAAAGAAGCTTTCAATATTTTTTATTTTGCTGTAAGATTTTAAAAATAAAGCAGATGAAAAAATATAAACAAGTGAAAACTAGGTCATAGCTAGCAGCTGAAACAATATAGTGGCAATGAATCTGAAGATGTAAACAATAAAAAAATAACTATTTTCATATTAGAATCTTATTTCAGTTTAAACTGCCACAAATTTCAATACTATTATAAAAATTCATTTTACTTCATCTCTTTAGAACTGATGTTTAAGAAGTTCTTAAGGGAAAAGAGCATATTTTTAATATTTCCTCATAATGAAAAAGGTCTATCCATGTATTCAATGTTAAGTTATTGTATTTTATTGAAGTTACTTGTTGGAAGAATAAACGATTTCTCAAAGGAAACAAATTATGTATTATGAATAGTAAAATAATCATATCTCAATGCTTCTACTGAATGTGTATTAATTTAATAAAATTGCACATGTAAGCAGGCCTTTATCAGACTGCTACTATAATCTCAGGGGAAGGAAAACTACATTTAAGGAATAAAAGGTAAAGTGAATGAATAATCAGAATTTAATTTTGTGCAGGATTTAAGTATATTCAAATTAGAAACCAAAAATGGCGTGTCAGAAAGCAGAGGAAGGGCAACAAGTCTTTGGCATTCTGAATGAGAATACTGAGGATTAGAGAGAAATTTCAAATTACTAATGAAAATTGCAGGACGATGGAGAGGGAGAGGGTTAGGAGATAGAGGTGGGTGGGAGGGGACAGCTAGAAATTTTCCTGGTGCATACTCTGTTCTAACCTGTACTGAGTGACACCTTCCTTTATCACGCTTATCGTGGAAGACTTTTGCTTTTGTTTTAGATACATGATGTTACAGCTCCATTTCCCAAAGATTCTAGATTCTTTAAAGTGCTTTATTTCAGACCAATCACAATGGAACAACTGAACATTTTTTAGGGCAATGGCTCTGTGAAACTGTCATGTGAGCTCATGCACTCATCTCAATTAAAGTTAAATAAAAAAAAAAAGAATACAGGTGAGGGTTATATAGTTCTTATTCATCTTAAGAAATATGATCAACTGCCCAAGTAATCTAACACCACCAAAAAAGTAAAATATAATTCATCACTAGTCTTTCTTTCTGCCTCTTTATGAAATTATATTTTTGCTTTTCTACATTATTAACATTTTTGCCCATTTTATAGTTATAATACAAAAAAGCATAAAAGTTTTTACCTTTTTGTAGTCAAGTATCAGTACTTCATTTTTTAAGTGTAAGCATTAGTGCACTTGCTTTTTAGCATTCTAAAATATCATTTTAGTCAGTGCACAATATTTCATCAAGCGAATGCATTAATGATTAATCCTTTCATCACTGGTGAATATTTAGGAGACATGTATACTCTTAACTATTATTGTAGGGTAGAGATTTTTAAAAAAAAATTAATCTGTGCAGTTTGAATTCATTACAGTTTTCATTCTGGTGAATAAAGAGTTGGGTAAAGGGTTAGGAATTCTACAGAGCGTTGTTGGCCCAGAGAGGAGAAAGGAATCAATTGGGCATTATATTTTTCATAATAGAAATGCAAAATACTCAATTATTGAAAAAATTCAGAACAAGAAAAATGAACATTATTTAATAATTAATAAAAATATTCCAAGGAGTACTTTGGTTCCATAAAGCCTTTGAAGAATGAGGAGCAAGGAATAAAGGGAGGCAGGCAAGAGTGAAGAAGAGAAACATACGTAAGGAATTAGGTGCTCTCGAAGAGAGAGATTCATACAGATGACTATGATCTCTGCTCAGTTTTCCTATCTCTTCTTACCTAGAAGGTTATACCTACCACTCATAGCTTTCAACCTATATAACTGTTTGAAACATTTCTGCCTTTGAGAAGCAACAATGGAAGGGCCGCAAGTCATGTCACCTGCTGCGCTTTAACTTTGTAGCCTACTTTTTGCCCCTGGTGTTTTGCTGGTTCCCATGCCCGAGTCTTAGCCTTGTGTTTCTAAGATGGGTATACTAACTTCTATGAAGCTGAGCTTTCTCCCCTGTTTTCTTTTTTTTCTCACTTCAGTTCCACCCCGAGAGTAGATTTCTATTGTTATCTTCAGGATCTTTTGGATGATGGGTAGATCATTGGATCTTTTGTTAATACATTCTGTACATGTACTGGAGCTCCCATTCATTGTTCAATTCTCCAGTGTTGTAACTGACGATAACCTTCCGCAACCATGCTGGGCTGCTCAGTTCTAGCCATTCACCTGCCTTGCCTGTGGATGGATATTTATTCTGTCTTCAGATGCAAGTGATTCAGTCTGTCTGTCTCACTGCTGGTCAAAACTGAGGGATAGATCAACAAAGTTCAGTAAAGAAAAATAAATATTAGGTTTTAAATGTTTAAAATGTGTTTTGACACATTTGTCTTTTGCAAACTTTTACAACCCTTTCCCACAGTGGTTTGCATACTTTATATTATTTAGTGGGAAGTCAGCTGCAAAAGCTCCAGGACTAGACAGAATAGTTCAATAACTCATGTTAAATGATTCGCAAAAGGTTTTCGTACAAGTGCTGAGTGAAGGGAAGATGAGGGTAAGTCATATATGAGAAAAGGACACAGGCTTTAAAATCTGAAGGAGTCCTTCCTTGTTCACCACGACAGTAGGCTTGATACTTACCAACTCTGAGCCTCAGTTTGCTCATTGCCAAATTGGTGATGATAGCCATCTAAACATCCGATGGAGGATTAAGTTATTAATAAATAATATAATAGGTTTTTGATAGTTAATATGTATAACTAAGTTTTTTCTGTTTGTTTTTTGTTTTTCCTATGTACAAGCCCTGTGAAAAGGTCCTAAGCATACCAGAGGCACATTCTGAATTTGCAGGCTGTGCCATAAGAAGCCATTCATTTATGCATTAAGTGTTTTTTAGTTTTCAGAAATATACTCCCCATAGTCAATTGGCTTACCACCTAGTGAACCTGGGTTGGAGAAAATCCTTATAAATTGGACGAAAAGTCTAGGATGAACCAACCCCCCAAATGATGTTACTTGTAAATGCTTAGAGTATTGTTTTGGATCTGATAACAAATTAGATTAAAAAAGTTGATATTACCTATGTGGTTTATTTGCTCTGGGGATTAAATTATGCAGAAATGTAAAAAGGAAGGAAAGAATAAAGATCCAAGCTGTCAGGTATTGATACCTCTGATTGTAGAGGGGAAAAGGACTGCCAAAAGGAGCAATTTTCTGCACCTAATTTGAAAACCTAAAGGCCAAAGAGATAACTCTTTCTCTGTCTTTATTCACTCAGCAAATATTTCTGAATCCCTATTATCTGCTCTGTTTTGTGTCAGGTTCCAGGAACTTGCGTCTGCCTGGAAGGGACATACAGAAATGATCACAATATGATGTACTAATCAAGGTATGTGCAAATTCTATGAAAGCGTAGAAGGAAAGCAGTCAGTATTATTTATTGGAGTCATAAAAGCTATTTGGGGTCTTAAAAAATAATCTAGATGTCACCATAAATCTAAGGATTTTCCAGGAAGCTGAGACCTGAGCACAAACATGGGATGTGAAGAAATTATGTATGTAACATATACAGAAACAGTGCGAGATATGAGACGGGGAGGAGGGAAGGTTTGGATCAGAGATACAATTTGAAGTTGTCTAAGTGAGTGGTTGGGGTTCCCTGGTAGATCTGCTGGTAAAGAATCCACATGCAATGCAAGAGGCCTTGGTTTGATTCCTGGGTGGGGAAGATCCCCCAGAGAACGGATAGCCTACCCACTCCAGTATTCTTGGGCTTCCATGGTGGCTCAGTCGTAAAGAATCTGCCTGCAATGTGGGAGACCTGAGTTCGATCCCTGGGTTGGAAAGATCCTCTGGAGGGGGGTGAGAGAGCCATTTCCTAGGCAGGTTGATAAGAAGTCTAGGGGTCCCCAAGGAGAGAGGGGTCTGGAATTCTCAAGGAGGAGGAAAGGACAAGCGTTTTTTCTCTACATTCCTTAGGATTATGTAACAACAATGTATTCTGCCTGAGGACAGTCTCTGGAGTAAACCTTCTGGCTAATTCTGTTATCTTAAAATGTAAAGTATGGGAGTAGGTCTGGTGCGGTCTTTACAACCTCCAGACCTTCTTTAGATTAGTGGAGAATACATAAACTCATTGCTAAGACTAGCAGGCGGGTACTCTTTCTACCCCCTTCTGATGCCTATGTCAGAAGCTTTCTCTATCTCCTTTACACTTTAATAAAACTTTATTACATAAAAGCTCTGAGCGATTCAAGCCTCGTCTCTGGCCCCGGATTGAATTCTTCTCCTCCGGAGGCCAAGAATCCCGGCGTCGTGATTGAACAACAACCTTTCAGGGGCACAGCAACCCACTCTAATATTCTTGCCTGGAGAATTCCCGTGGAGAGAGGAAGCCTGGTGGGTTGCAGTCCATGGGGTTGCAAAGATTCAGCCACGACTGAGAGACTAAGCACAGCACAAGTGAGTGGTTAGCAAATTATGGCCCTTAGGCTGGCTCACCACTTGTTTAATTAACTGGAGTTTTATTGTAACACAGCCACACTGTAAATGATACTTTAGGTATCATTTATAGCTGCTTTCAAGCTGTAACAATAGAACTGAGTAGCTGTGAAAGAGGAGAAGGCAATGGCACCCCACTCCAGTACTCTTGCCTGGAAAACCCCATGGACAGAGGAGCCTGGTAGGCTGCAGTCCATGGGGTTGTAAAGAGTTGTACACGGCTGAGCGACTTCACTTTCACTTTTCACTTTCATGCATTGGAGAAGGAAATGGCAACCCACTCCAGTGTTCTTGCCTGGAGAATCCCAGGGACAGGGGAGCCTGGTGGGCTGCCGTCTGTGGGGTCACACAGAGTTGGACATGACTGAAGCGACTTAGCAGCAGCAGCAGCTGTGAAAGAGACCACATAGTCTGCATGCATAAAATATTTACTATATGGCCAGTAACAGGAAAAGTTTGCTGGTTTAAGTAATAAATGGTAAAGAACTAAGCTTAGGAAGCAGCATGCAATGGAGAGAAAAAGACAGATTTGTGAACCATTTTAGAGAGTTTTTTTTAAAATAAAGAATATATTTATTTTTATTGCTCTTTTTACTTTTTATTACTACATAGTCCTATAAATGTAATAGATATTTAGTGTAAACAATTTAAATAATGCAGTGTGTATAAAATAGATAGTAAAAAAAAATTCAAACAATAGCAAACTGTGAAGAGAAAGTGAATGTCCTTGGGGCAACAAATGTTAACAGTTTGAAGTATTAATACATTTTTTTCCAAGACTGTTTCATGCGTATATATATATATATATATATATATTCATATTCATTTGTTTGCTTTTATAAGCGTTATAAGCGGGGTCATTTTATACAGACTGTGCTATAGCCTGTTTTTATCACTTAACAGAATACCACAGACTTCTTTCTATGTCGTGATATATACATCTGTCTCATGTCCATTAACAGTTGTATATTTTAAACATTCTTTTGTAGAGAAGTTCAATTGAATTATTACTTCATTCTAAAGGTATCTATTGAGAAATGTAGTGTGTATCTGTGCAACTGTTTACCTAGAACTTGCGTCCACATGTTTTCTGAGAACTACTCCCTCTGTCCTCTGTTTCTGCACAATGATGGCCTTCGTACTACTAGTAGTTAATCCGGTTTCTTGGCCTCCATTCTTCTCTTCTAGTATGGGCACTTAACGCAAGTCAGTTATTGAAGAAATAGCTGCTGCTGCTGCGGCTAAGTCGCTTCAATCGTGTCCGACTCTGTGCTACCCCATAGATGGCAGCCCACCAGGCTCCCCTGTCCCTGGTACTCTCCAAGCAAGAATACTGGGGTGGGTTGCCATTTCCTTCTCCAATGTGTTAAAGTGAAAAGTGAAAGTGAAGTCACTCAGTCTTGTCCGACTCTTAGCGACCCCATGGACTGCAGCCTACCAGGCTCCGCCCATCCATGGGAATTTCCCGGCAACAACACTGGAGTGGGCTGCCGTTGCCTTCTCCAGCAGAAATAGCTAATCACCACTAAAATCTGGGTTTCCATTTCCACAATACAGTTGAAGAAATTGAACCACAGCTCAGATAATGTCCAGATACTAGAATGTGTGCCATCAGAGAATACCAGCAGTCCACCAAAAGCTGTTCTCCCATTTTTACTGGGTGTACATAGGTAGAGTTCACTTCCTAGACTCTCTTGATTCTATGTGATTGTAGTAACTAAATGAAATGTGAGTGAAAGAAATAGACTTAATTATGCTAGTTATGTGAAGAAGTGAAACAATTTATAGTTTAAAAGAACAGTAAACATTTCATAAGGGAAAATATGCTGTTGCATGAACACTATTGTCTCTGGTGGCAGATACTTTAGCTTATTCACATTAACACTGATCCTCGCCAACAGCCTGCAGGCACCAGTGCTGGGGTGTCGTGAAAGTGTTGTAGCTCAGCGACCCCATGGACTGTAGCCAGGTTCTTCTCCATGGAATTCATTGGTAACAATTCCCTTCTCCAAGGGATCCAGACCTAGGTCTCCTGCATTGTAGGTGGATTCTTTACCATCTGAGCCATCAGTGAAGCCCCTGGGATGTCTTAGGTGAGACAACTACCTGTTCCACCTATCAGCAGTCAGGCTGCCTAAAGACTCAAGAGCCCACATCCCCCTCTGGATGCGCCTCTAAACAGCCCTGCCCACCAGAGGGCCAAGACCCAGCCCCACCTCCCAGGGCGCAGGCACTTGTTCCTCCCACCAGGAAACCTCCAGACCAGTCTTACCACCAGAGGGCAGACAAAGGCCAGACCCTACTCTAGTGGGCCTTGCCCACTAGCAGGACAGTGCAACATTCGGGACACTCCAGACCCCATACCAATTGTGTCAGGAACCAGTCCCTTCCCTCTAACAATATGAAATGGCTTTGGGATCCCTGGGCCCTGCAGCTAACCTCCACAAACCAGCTCTGCTGTCAGTCATCCAGCACTAACACCAGGATCTGGCTTCACCTGCCAGTGGATAAGCAACAGACAAGAATCTAAAGGACCCTGACTCCACTCAACAGTGAGTCAGCAACCAGCCACCCTGTGACTAGGCCCTGCTAGCCAGCAACAGGGAAGCATCCACCCAAGTCTGGACCTAGCAACCCACCAGACTAGAGGCCAACCAAGCCCACCAGACTGCCCACATGGTCAGCCCACCATTATAGAAGAATCCATGCAGCCCACTCAGGGGGAAACCACAGAGTACACAGGTTGGGTGATGAGAGAGGGGAGTGCACCTCTGGGACACGTAGAACCTCTTGCAGAAGGTCGCTTCTCCAAGGCCGAGAAAAGTAAGTAACCTACCACATACATAAAAATACAAATGGCAGTTTAGATCTTTAGCCCACCAGGCTCCTCTGTCCATGGGATTCTCCAGGCAAGATTACTGGAGTGGGTTGATATACTCTCTTCCAGGGGAATCTTCTTAACCCAGGAATCACACCTGTGTCTCCTGCATTCAGGCAGATTCTTTATCTCTGAGCCACTGGGGACGCCCCCAAACCTTTGCCAGTTTCTGCTTTAAAAATTAAGAGCAACAATATGCCAATACATGAGAAAACTTAGATGAACAGATTCCTTTAAAGACACAAACCACCAGGCTCATTAAGGAAGAAATAAGTAAATGAATAGATTTTTATAATTTGCAGTTCACATTCCTGCTGTGAAAACTTTTGTCTCAGATGGCTTGACTAGTGAATTCTTCCAAACATTTAAGAAAGAAATAATACTAATTTTCAACAAACCCTTCTAGAAAATTAAAAAGGAGTTGTCTTTTCCCAATTCAATGAGGCAAAATTTATTGATACCATAACAAAAAAATTGCCAAAAATAAAATTACATATAACTATTTCTCATAAACATAGATGAAACATTTTAAATAAAAAATCCTGCAATTATAATAAAAATATGTGGAAAGGACAATGCAGGAACACCTTGTTTTATTGGGTTCTTTTTTTAAACTGTGACTTACATGTATTATATTTTTATAAAATACTATTTTTATACTTAAAAATATTATATTTTCTATAAAATATACCTTTGTGGCAATCTTGCACCAAACAAGTCCATCAGCACCATTTTTTCCAGCAGCATTTGATCACTTTGTATCTTTGTGTCATATTTTGATAATTCTCACAATATTACAAACTTTTTCATTATTATATTTGTTGTGGTAATCTGTGGTCAGTGAGGTTTAATGTTACTACTATGTCTCACTTAAGGCTCAGGTGATGGTTACTGTTTTTCAGCAATGAAGTATTTTTCAATTAAGGTATGTATACATTTTTTAGACAAAATGTGATTGTACACTTAATAGATTACAGTATGTGCTAACTTGCTTCAATTATATCTGACTTTTTGCGACCCTATGGACCATAGCCTGCCAGTCTCCTCTGCCCATGGGATTCCCCAGGCAAGAAGACTGGAGTGGGTTGCCATGGCCTCCTCCAGGTGATCTTCCTGACCCAGGGATCAAACCCACATCTCTTATGTTTCCTGCATTGGCAGGCAGGTTCTTTACCACTAAGGTCACCTAGAAAGTACAGTGTAAACATAATTTTGTATGTACTGGGAAACCAAAATATTCATGTGACTTGTTTTATTGATATACTCGCTTTCTTGCAGTGGTGGTCTGGAACTGAACACATAATATCTCTGAAGTATGCCTGTATGTCATGATCATATGGGGCTTATTCCAGAAATATGGAATTGATTTAACATTTGAAAACCAGGCAATGTAATTCACCATAACAACAAACTAAACAAGAAAAAGCATATGGATTATCTCAGTAGACACAGAAAAGCATAGTAGAGAACACTGGGTTATGTGATATTTTTTTAGTGAAGATACCAAAAACACCATCCATTAAGAAAATTGAAAAATTGTTCATCAAAATTAACATTCTTGCTCTGCAAGAGATATTTCTTGGAGAGTGAAGGATGAAACATAGACTGAATAGAAAATATTTGTAAATCATAAGTTTGATAAATGACTTATAGCCAGAATATACAAATAACTTTCAATATTAAGTAGTAATATAACAAGCAATCCACAAAAATGAGCAAAAGCATTTGAACAGACACATTATTGAAGATTTATAAATGGAAAATAAGCACATGAAAAATGCTCAACATCATTAGTAATTAAGGAAATGCATTTGAAACTACTACATACCTACAAGAATGGCTAAAATTAAAGATAGATTTTGGTGAAGATGTTTAGAAAATACAATTGTCATGCACTCACTGTTCATGGGAATATAAAATGGTATGACCATTTTTAACAACAGCTTGCCAGTTCTTAAGAAAGTAAACACATTTTCCTCAGGATCCAGTGATTTCATTTCTAGGAATTTACCAAAATAAATTAAAACAGGTGTCTACATAAAGACATATACAGAAGTGTTCATAGCAATACTATTTGCAATAGTTAAAACCTGGATATTGCTCAAATGCGCTATTGAAAAGTGAATGAATAAATTATGGAATATCTTACAATAGAATATTTCTCAGCAATACACTTGGAATTATACTTGGTAATATCTGCTTCTCCAGCAGGGGAAAACATAGAAGACAGTTGCGTAGAAGACATTTCAAACAAAACCAGAAACAACAACAAAACCTTTTGACAACAGCTTATGTCAAAAAAGGTTGTTAGCAGTCATCAGTTCAGTTCAGTCGCTCAGTCGTGTCTGACTCTTTGCGACCCCATGAATCACAGCACGCCAGGCCTCCCTGTCCATCACCAACTCCTGGAGTTTACTCAAACTCATGTCCATCGAGTCGGTGATGCCATCCAGCCATCTCATCCTCTGTCGTCCCCTTCTCCTCCTGCCCTCATCCCTCCCAGCATCAGGGTCTTTTCCAAAGAGTCAACTCTTCGCATAAGGTGGCCAAATTATTGGAGTTTCAGCTTTAGCATCATTCCTTCCAATGAACACCCAGGGTTGATCTCCTTCAGAATGGACTGGTTGGATCTTCTTGCAGTCCAAGGGACTCTCAAGAGTCTTCTCCAACACCACAGTTCAAAAGCATCAATTCTTTGGCACTCAGCTTTCTGCACAGACCAACTCTGACATCCATACATGACCACTGGAAAAACTATAGCCTTGTCTAGAAGGACCTTTGTTGGCAAAGTAATGTCTTTGCAGTCATAGGAGAATAATTACTTCAGCAGAAAATGTCAGTGCAAGGCTGTGTAACTGAGGCTGGGAAATGGCCTCTAGCATATTTTCAGACAAATCGATGTGACGATGAGATGCGTTCACTTGGTAGCATTTGATCTACTTATGTGTCTGTTGAATATTATCTCTGTTCTGGGCTTTCCTTTAATTTTAACAATAACCTCATGTTTCTATATTGTGTCCATTTAACTTAGATGTGAAGAATTTGTGGGGAGTTGAGGGGTGTAGTAGACTGCTGCCCTTTCTAAGTAATTCGAGTCTTCTCTGGTGGAAGTGAGTTGGAAATAACCTTTTGTTGCATTCTACTATTTACTTGAGCTATGGGATTTTAAGTAAATGATTGAATATTATCTCTGCCCTTTGAAATTTGAGTATAATTAACTACTGTTAGCCATGCTTCAACTGATCTAATCTTTAAATCTCAAAAATAAAGCTCCATTCTGAATGGGGTGTGCTAGCATCAAATACCAGAACAATTTTGGATGTAGAGTGTTTCCACTCAGGTAGTATAAAATCAGATGCAGAATTTGACTTATAGTGCCATAGTTTCCTTACCTTGAGTAGGAGAATGGTGTTTATAAAATAAATTCCTTGATAGAGTATTTCATGTAACATTTTTTGGTTTCTTCCTGTCAAACTAATTACATACTTTTCTTCTAAATACAAAAGATAAGAAAAACTTGAGGCAGCCTAGACTTGCCTCATATTGATCATGTTCAGTGATTTTGCTATTAACTTTCTACAAAGTTAGGAAATAAGAGCAAGAAATTGGCATAATAACTGTATCCTGTAGTATTCCTGGTACTTCTTTGTCAGTATTTGTGCTCGATTTTTGGCCATCTACTTTCTTGCTGGCTTTCTGTTTGTGTTCCTAAGACCTGTTATGTCATATAATCTAATGTCATCTCTTGGTCTCAGGTGAAAAAAAAAACAAACAAAAAACCCTAGGTACTGGCCATAATTCTGTTGATAATTCAGAGACCTCTCTTTCAGGTTAGGAGGAAAACAAAGAAAGCAGGGGAAAAAAATTATGGGCAAACATTTTGAAAGTATATACTATTAGTCACAGAGAGTATGTGGAGAGGCTGCAAGTAATCTTTGTGAAACTATCAGCACAAATGGAAAGCAAATAAAACTAATGTCCTACTAAGTTTAGATCCATTTACCTCTTCCTGACAGGAAATTCAAAGGCAACTCCAGGAGCCTTCAGCAACAGATTATATAACCCTGTGTACAGCTAAAACTTATATATTGAATTCAGATATTAGCACTTCTGATCAAGTAAATTGAAAGAAAAATGTGCTGGGCATCTGCCATAAGAAAGGACCTGGAGAGGTAAAAGCAATATATCTATATATCCATATATATGATATCTGTTTCATGTACAGTGAGATGAAAAAACTATTAACAGCTGGATTTTATTGAGGAAATGCTTAGATTAAAAAAAAAAAGTGAATTTGATAGGAAACACCAAACGTGCATCCTTAAGGGTGGTCCTAATATGTGGTCGCCCGCCTCGCCGATAAGGAGAACGCCACAGACAGGATTCTTCTGACACGCAGGTTTATTGTTACAGCTCTTTTAGGAAGTTTCGAGAGGGCGCCGATGCAGGGAAAGCGATTGCTTATATAGCCCAGAGGGGAGGCGTGTCAACCTCTGATTGGCTCATAAAGTCAACCTCTGATTGGCTCATAAAGTCAACCTCTGATTGGCTCATAAAGTCAACCTCTGATTGGCTCATAAAGTCAACCTCTGATTGGCTCATAACAGAACACTGTTAGAATCCCTAATTAGCATATCTGCCTACATATATGCGAAGAACCAGGAAGCAGGAAACCGGCGCCATCCTGCAATGGCGGCTGCGGCTCCCGACACTAATATCTGCCATTTCTCCCCATAATGCTTTTTTGTTTGTTTGTTTAATTTGCTATCTTGGTTTGGGGGCAGAGAGTTTCACCTTTTGGCTTTTTTTTTTTCTTTTAAAAACCATGATAGCTCTTATTATACAGGCAAGGAAGCAGTATTGGCATTCTGCCAACTACCAAGACTGTCTATTTCAGTTACACATTTGAGGATGAGGGAAGAATCGTGGAGGGCTCCATGGGCGTGGGATACCCAGTATGAGTTAAACTTAATCTAGAGAGCCAGATCTCCAGGTTTCAGTGTCACCTTGGACCCGACACCCCGAGACCTCAGCATGCTTGAGTATTCCCCTTTCCCAGTGGACAGAGTTAATGTGACTAAATGGCCACAGGTTTCTTCGGAAAAGGACGAAGGAAGTCATAACCATGTATCCTCTTCCCACGGCTGCTGGATCATTCTTTGTGGAGACTTGATTCCTCCCTCAGGCAAGAGATTCTGGGATAAAAACTTGGCCCAAGCCTGGGTCCTGGGCAATGGATTGAGGTCTTGATTGGGATTCTGTCTTTAGCCACCCTCAACCATCCTTGACTTATTTTTACTGATGGATTAACATAAGTTTAGTGGCTTAAAATAACATAAGTGTGTTGTAGTTCTGGAGGTGAGAAGTCCAAAAATCAGTCCCACAGGGCCCAGATGAAGGTGTCAGCAGGCTAGCTGCTTCTGGTGTGTGCATGCTAAGCCACTCAGTCGTGTCCGACTCTTTGTGACCCTATGGACTGTAGCCCGCTAGGCTCCTCTGTCCATGGGATTCTCCAGGTAAGAATACTGGAGTGGGTTGCCCCAGGGGATCTTCCTGGCCCAGAGGTCAAACCTGAGTCTCTTACTTCTCCTGGCATTGGCAGGAAGATTCTTTATCAATACTGCCACCTGGGAAGCCTGTTTTTTCTGGAAGCTCTAGGGAAAATTTCTTCCTGTCTTTTACGAGGCTTCCCACATTCTCTGGCTTGTGGTCCTGTCTCCATCTTCCAAGATACAGCATCACATCTTCAGATTTTTCTCTCTAATCCTGGCCTCTGTTGTCATCTCTTCTCTGATTGACCCTTGCTTTCTTTTTTCCCTAATAAGGACCCTTGTGATCACATTGGCCCCCACCTACCTGCTACTGCTAAGTCACTTCAGGCGTGTCCGACTCTGTGTGACCCCATAGACGGCAGCCCATAAGGCTCCTCTGTCTCTGGGATTCTCCAAGCAAGAACACTGGAGTGGGTTGCCATTTCCTTCTCCAATGCAGGAAAGTAAAAAGTGAAAGTGAAGTCGCTGTCTTGTCTGACTCTTAGCAACCCCATGGACTGCAGCCTACCAGGCTCCTCCATCCATGGGATTTTCCAGGTAAGAGTACTGGAGTGGAGTCCCATTGCCTTCTCCCCAACTACCTAATCCAGGCTTATTTCTCTATCTCAAGATTCTTAATCACAACTGCAAAGCCACTTTTGCTATGCAAGGTAATATATTCACAGGCTCTAGGGATTAGGACGTGGGCATTCTGGGGGGTGGTCCATTACTCTATCCTGTGGGGAAGCACAGAAAGTGAAGGTAGAACAGTGTCATGGTTTGTAAAATGCACCAGTTCAGTGGAAGCAAGGGTCTCGACACCAGAGAGAATCTGAGAACGCGTCTCTCACAGTTTTTGAGCAGGGCCACTAACGTGACTGTAATCTGTGCTTTAAGGAGATAGTTTTGAGCCAGAGTAAAAGATGGACTGTAGCATCCAGATAAATAGCAAAATAGTAAGGAACAGTTTAAGAGAACAATAGATTTGTCACCAAGCAGTGCATGAATAATTACTGAGAAGATTCTACAGACAATAATTACTATTAGGATTTTTAAAACATAAATTTGGATAATGATGATTTATGAAACAGTTCTAATAAGACCAAGGACATGAATTTGATTTTTTTTTTTTGTGGGTCAGAATGTTCTATGGCTGAGTTAAGCACTTAATAATGACCAATCATCTTCCAGCTTGGGGTTGGGAAAGGCACAAGGAGAAATCAAGTGAGAATGCCAGGTAGAGTAGGACCAACATTTCATTTCTAGTGAGAAAAATCCCAGTCTTCCTGTCCTGATGATAAGCTTGTCCTTTATATGTTAAAGACAGTATATTATTCATATAATTAAAGAAATTGGTTTTGTAAGATCCATATCTCTGTAAATTTATGTATATTTAATTTTTGACATGCTTCCAAAGGTTTAAGTAAAACTTCTATAAATTCCTTAATAGTTCAAATATATTTCTTACATGAATTTTATGAAAAATCACTATGCAACTTTTTCCCTCTAGTGAAATTTATATGAGTAAATATTATTAAGTTTTCTTGATGAACATAAAGTTAGAACAAATTAGGGAAGGCTGGTGGTTTAAAATACAGAGTATGGGCTTTGAACTCTAACAATGGATCTTTTGATTAGTTGAAGAGTTTTATGTAGTTTAATTTCTCTGAGTCTCTAGCTCTGTTTTATAAAACAGAGATAATAATGCCTATTTTTAGGATTGATTTTAGGATTGGAGATTATGTATATTGTAGGCAGAAGGTATTTTTATCAGGTATTATCTCAATTCAAATGCACATCGGTAACCTGATCTAGCTATCTCCATAATGAGGACACACCTCTATTGGGTCTAGATGGTTTACGTTTAAAATATGACTTCAATTTCATGATTGCCTCTTCTCTCTGAAAATATTCCTCTGTTTTCTATCTTTGGTTGTTGCTGCTGTCAGCTATCTGTCCAATTGTCTTTCCTTTGTTGGTAAGGGTAGATTACAAATGTTACATGGCTAAGGTGAACAGTTAAAAGTTTTGTGGTTTTAACATGGTGAAAATGAACCAGTTACGGGTAAAAGTGCATAAAACTCTTGCCGATACTACAGAGTATTTTTCCTTTGAAAACTGTAGACAAGCACACAATGAACAAAAATTCCCAGTACTTACTCCCCTGGCTTCCCTACTGGCTCAGTCGGTAAAGAATCCGCCTGCAAAGTGGGATACCCGGGTTCGAACCCTGGGTTGGGAAGACCCCCTGGAGAAGGGAATGGCAACCCACTCCAGTATTCTTTCCTTGAAAACCCCATGGACAGAGGAGGCTGGTGGGCTATAGTCTCTGAGGGTCACAAGAGTCAGACACTACTTACTGACTAAACCACCACAATTACCTTAAAATAGACTCACCTCCTCCATCACTATGCTCCCTTATTCTCATGTAATTTTTTTTTCATAGGACCGATTACTTTTTAACACTGATTGGTGATGGAAGCAGAGAGCACAATTCAGTACATAACACCGAGAAAGGGAGTCTCATTGGCTTAGCTGAGGTTCATGATCACAAAAGTCAAAATAGTGAAAAATAGGAATCAATACCCAGCAGAAGATAGGAGAAAAAGCTATTTATTAGTCTTGAATACTTTGGAGACTTTTCTCCATTGTCTTCTTTCATCCAGTGTTGCTATTGAAAAATCTGGTCTAATTCTTATTCCTTTATGTATTCTCTGTTCTTTCTCTTTGTAAGGTTTTAAAATGTTCTCTTTGTCTTTGATGTTCAGAAACATCACTCTGGTGTGTTTCAAGGTGGATATTCTCTGTTTCTTCACTTTGGCACTTTATGGACTTCTAAAATTTGAAATATTTCACTTTTGAAAGAATTCTGGAAAATATAGCTTCATTATTTTTTCAGATATTTCCTTCTAGGCAAAAGCTTTGAGAAGCAACCAAGTAAACACTGAGAATCTGATTGATCTGTGCTCTTGGAATATTTACAAAGTTCAATTTTGGAGATTATATTTCTTTTCCCTCTAAATTCAAAAATAGAATGTGATTCTGTAATGAATGATCATGGAAATGCTTTTTGTTGGTTTTCAGTTTCAGACTGGACATATAGACAAAGTGAAGGAATTTATGTTTGTTAGAAAATAAGATGCAAATTCTATAGTAAAATAATGGTATCTGAATTTAGGAGAGGTAGAATGAACTACAGAATAATATTTTTCATATTTCAATGAGATGAAATATTAAAGAATAACACATTTAAGCAGATTACTTAAAATTCTCAAGTAAACTTACTAAAACAAAAATGTAATAATGACTGAATGGGAAGGGGGAAGGTGTGGAAAGCCTGAGCTAATGTCTCATTTTTTTCTGCTAGAGACAACCTCGATAAAAGGTATAGTGGTATCAGCAATATTGTTACATGCTTATATAGATAACCTTTAGAAGATAACCTAGAATGTAGATAATCTTTGCTAATTAGGAGATAAAAAGGTCGTCTATAAAAGAACTAAAACCAGAAAGTGTGTAAAAAAAAATTGTCATCTATAGGGAATGCAGTTGGAAATGGGAGGCAGGAAGAAAGACTTACTTTTCGTTTTAAAACCCTCTATATTTTTAAAATGTTTGTTTCTGTGTGCATCTATTACTCTTATGCTGCTGCTGCTGCTAAGTTGCTTCAGTCGTGTCCGACTCTGTGCAACCCCATAGACAGCAGCCCACCAGGCTCCCCTGTCCTTGGGATTCTCCAGGCAAGAACACTAGAGTGGGTTGCCATTTCCTTCTCTGACCTATTAGAATGGCTAAATGAAAAATAATGGCAAGAAAGTGAAAAGTGAAGGTGAAGTCACTCAGTCATGTCTGATTCTTAGCGACCAGGAGCAAAATAAAAGAGTTTTTACTTGGAAAGGAATAGCTGCCATTCTGAGAAAAGATCAACATTATCTAGAGAATATTTGCCACTTTGTATTCTTATGGTCACGTTTTTAAACAAAGAATTATCAGATTGTCTTCAGATTACCCCATCTCCCGATCATGACAGAAGGCCTATTGCTTTATTATTTTAAAAAGATGAATGCTAGAATTCATTTTCTCAATTAAGTTAGGGATTTATGGACATTTGTGCTTTCTGTCTAACCTGTGGTTCTCAGTTTAAATTTTCCATCTGAATTGCCCTGGACGGTTACCATGGGGACGGTTGTAGAAGTTCGGAAATAAACTTAATAGATCTTTATATTTTGAACCCTCTGATATTAGTTAGGGAGGATTTATTTTCAAGTGCCTTCTGTTAGGCTATTTACTTGTACCTTGGCTTCTTTTGCAATTTATCTTTTTTCATAGTTACTATTCAGTGCATTTATTTCTCATCTCAGCACTCATCTAGACATATTCAAAACTAATTGCCTGAATCTGGAGGTGAACAGTTTTTCTATTCTATTTGTCCTTGTTCCAGGGAATGAATGTTAGATTTTCTGTTTTTTAAGATAATCCCTAGTCAGCAGGTTAATGTGCTTAGGATACTACTTACTGATCCATGTGTTTTCTTGGATTGATAATAAAATAGATTACATTTTTCAAATGCATTTTTGTCATTAAAAGCTTAAGCAAGCTATGTAAGGAAAGAGAATAACACTGGATTGTCAAATACAAATGACTAATCATATGTATGCATAATTACTTCCTTTTTAATCCTGGATTCGTTCCTTATTGTTTCATGACAGTGTTTATAATGATTTATGTTCACTCTTATATTTAGGGCTAAGGCACTTAAATCACTGAAGAAAGAGAATAAACATTTGAAGAAGTCTATTGCCATCATATCTTAAATCTCAAATTATCCTAGTGCCATAAGTCAAATGCACTCAAGTCTTTGAGTTATCAAAAGCCTACTCTGTGTCCAGTATTGTGCAAAGTACTATGGAGAGTGGAAAAAGAAATAACAGTTCTTGTCCTTGCAATGTTAGCCATTTAGCTGTGGAGATGGAATTTAGATAAATGAAACAAATGCAAGGTAAGAACTTGCAGTATAATAGCTATCCTTTAGTGTTACAAATGTAAATATTCAAACAGTTCAGAAATGTCATATATGAAGGAGAGCCACAGTAGTAAAACCTAGTGATGACGAAAGCATTTTAATCTCAGCTTTAAAGGCATTTAAGATTTAGATGAATCATTGACAAGGCAATCTAAAACAAAATAAGTCTCTGGACATTTGTGAAGAGTGTGGCTTATTTGCTCACTAGAGTACACAGTGGTGTAGGGGAAATAGAATTGTTTGTTTGACAGCCCTCTTTTCCCTCCAATCCCCTTTTTGTGGTATGAATTCATTGACTTTACTTTTGTATGATTTACTTAAATGATGGCTATGGGAGGTTGTCGATTCCTCTAAGTTTCCTTTCTCTTATCCTTGATTCTCAATAAAGATGTGCCATAAATTTCAATTTCCCATGTAATGAGGGGTTGATGGTGTGCTATGGGGAGTTAAAGAGAAGACCTGGTCAATATTTATGACAAAGTAGACAATGAATGAGCAGAATTCTTTCTCTGAGACCAGATGATAGTAGCGGAGACAGTCATTGTATGAGGGTAGTTATAGTCAATGGTAAAGCAGTTTTAGGAGTGTGGTCAGTGTTAAAGTAACAGTACTGACCCGAGGAAGAAGTGGACGACCTGAGGCGTGAGAGCACATGGAAGGTAGAACACTGGAAGATTGTTAGAAAGACTCAGACACAGTTTGAAAGGCAGATGGTTTCTAGTAATAAAACTAGCAGAAGTTCACTCTGACACACTTTGGGCCACATTTGTGATCATCATTTACTATTATACAGGTTGCCTTTGCATCCCTTCATGTCTGTTTACCACAACAAATAGGAGAGCTAGGCTGAACGCCGAAGAACGGATGCTTTTGAACTGTGGTGTTGGAGAAGACTCCTGAGAGTCCCTTGGACTGCAAGGAGATCCAACCAGTCCATTCTGAAGGAGATCAACCCTAGGATTTCTTTGGAAGGAGTGATGCTAAAGCTGAAATTGCAGCATTTTGGCCACCTCATGCGAAGAGTTGACTCACTGGAAAAGACTCTGATGCTGGGAGGGATTGAGGGCAGGAGGAGAAGGGGACAACAGAGGATGAGATGGCTGGATGGCATCACAGACTCGATGGACATGAGTCTGAGTGAACTCCGAGAGATGGTAATGAACAGGGAGGCCTGGCATGCTGCGATTCATGGGGGTCACAAAGAGTCGGACACGACTGAGCAACTGAACTGAGCTGAACAGATGGCTAAAGTGTCAGTGAAATCCTGAGTACTGGTGTGACTTTTTTAAAAAAAAGACTTTATTTTATATTGGAATACAGTTGACTAGCAATGTTGTGATAGTCCCAGATGTATAGGAAAATGGTTCAGTAATACATATACATGTATTTTTCCCATTTAGGTTGTTACATAATATGGGATAGAAAATAATAACTAGCTAGCACTGGAGAAGGAAATGGCAACCCACTCCAATGTTCTTGCCTGGAGAATCCCAGGGACGGGGGAGCCTGGTGGGCTGCCATCTATGGGGTTGCACAGAATCGGACACGAAGTGACTTAGCAGCAGCAGCAGCAGCATTTGTAGATTTTTAGGCATAGGGATAGTAGGAAGTTCTCAGATGCTCCACTTACAAAGTGACAAGATTGAATCAAGCAGCCTCTAATTTTGTAAAAAATTAAAATCCACTAATCATGAGCCATACATTTTCCACCTATCCCCCAGTGTCAAAGGAAAGAGCATTGATTCACTGAGTCTTCTGTGCTCTACTCTTAAACTCAGTCTTAAAAATGTATTCACATAAAACTTTGGAAATTGTCCCTTAATTTAGTTTTCTTGAAGAACATTCTGATTGAGCTTATTATTCTTAATCTGTGTGTGTGTAAGATTAAGACAAAAAGGATCTATATTGCAACTTCACTGTCTCCTGTGATAAATCAGTACTTGAAAGCCATCACTTGAATGATTGCTCTACAACCTAAAATAAGTGAGAGAAAACAATCTGATTTTCCATATAAAGGAAATACATGTTTATTATAGAGAACACTGAAAATATAAAGAAGACAAAAGTTATCCACAATCTAAAACAAAAAAAATCCAGAAATCTATGTTATAGATGACAAGAGCTAACATTTTCTGCCTTTCATTACAGATGGTTTCCTATGCTCGCTGTATCTTTGATTACATGTATAATAATTTCCTTAGTTTATCTACACAAAATAGAATATATGGGTCAAAATAATGAGCATAGTTAAGGCTCTAGAATAGAGAGCATCAGAATTTCCTCAGGAAGAGTTTTACCAGCCTACATGCCTACGAAAGTATGAATATTTGTCCTCACGTTTTCTTGCAAGTATGGAACAAGTAATTTGTCATTTTGATAGGTGAAAATATTATTTTATTATAATTGTATCCTGAGCTTTTTTGGTTATGGTTTTATGTTTTGCCCCTTTTAAAAAACTGGGCTGCTTTTTAAATTAAGTTTGAGAGCTCCTTATATATTCGGAATATAGATCCTTTATCAAATATGTTATTTACTGAAGAGCTAATATTAAGAGTCATTTTGTGACTTAAAATAACCTCTTCAAAAGTCTTGTACTCTGGGCCTTCCAAATTATAAGACTTTCTACCTATTTCTGCATCAGTGCTCTGGGATAATCCCTTAGCATTCTGTTGCAAACCCACGGGACTCATCAGAGACTAAGAGCTTATTTCAGCCTTTTCCTGGCTCCATATCTCCCTATCTAAGCAACAGCAGCCAAGCAACTAGAACATTATGCTGACCTGGTTTCAGGGTCTTTCTTAAATGTGATGGTAACTCATGCTGTGTAATATTTACTATTGCTGAAAATAGATGACATTATTCAGCAAGCAGGCTTACTTCCTTTGAAATTTTATCACTTTCCCCCACATTGTATCCATCATTGTAGTACTTTAAATTGTATTAATATTTATTATCCAGAAAGGGAACCCAATGATTATCTAGAGTGTTTAAGAACTGACTATGCTTTGAACAGACTAGCTATAAACATCTCTAGAAAAGCCTGGTTTAGTATTGTTTGTTGATGAGTCAGCTCTTCTGAAACCAGGAAATATTAGGCAAGATATGCCATGAAAGATCTCAATTCACTTCTGGGATATGACCCTTTATCAGAGGTAAATTTAGCCCGTATGGTCAGTTTTTTTTTGTTCTTGCCAGGGCTTACCAGTTGATAAGGGACAAGACACTCAGCAGGTAAGCTATTGGAATGGTCCGTAATTTTGGAATGCTGCAGAAACAAAGGGAACGTTTTAAAAATTATGGTTATGCATATATATAGACACATACATATTTCATAGTCCATTTGGACTTCTATAACAAAAATTCCATAGGCTGGGTGGCTTAAGCAACAAACATTTATTTCTCACAGTTCTGGAGGCAGGGAAGTCCAAGGTCAAGGATCTACAACCATCACGATAATCTGTTTCCAGAACTTTTTCCTTATCCCAAAGTGAAATTATAATATTCCCCATTTAAAAGTGACTCCTCATTGCCCACTTTCCTCAGCCCTAGTAACCCCTATTCTACTTTCTTTCTATATGAATTTTCCTATTCTGGGTACCTCAGATGAGCAGAATCATGTAATGCTTTTTCTTTTGTGTCTGGCTTACCTCACATAGCATAATATAACATTAAGGTTAATATATTAATGTAAAGTATTTTCCACAATAACTGCAACATTTACATTCCTGCCAGTAATGCACGAGGGTTCCAATTTCTTTACATCCTTGCTAACACTTGTTATTTTCCATATTTTTAATAGCTATCCTAAAGAATGTAAAGTAGTAACAATGAAGATTTTTCATCTTAGAGGTTAACTCAGTTAAAAATTACTGATCAAGTGACTTTTAAATGCTGCAGTACTCCTGAGGAGTTGGCTGTCTTAAAGGTTGAAGCCATGAAAAAACAGCATGGAGGCCAAAAAATCCTAGATAATCAATATGGCAGGCAGGCTCCTTGGCACCCTTGATAGTCCTAGAAGCCAATTCTTTCGAGAGGTTGAAGGAAGCCTTTATGGAATGGCAGTGATTGACTCCAGAATATGAAGAATACTGGAAAAATTTCAGTTGCAAAATATGCGAAGATAATCTCTGATACTTCAAAGGGGATAGTCCATGACACTAGTGCATGTTAACCGGAACCTGGCCAAAATTTTCATATGAAATGATCTACCATAAGAAGGACCAATTGACTGCTATAGTCAATAAATATTGATGAAGAAAATTTTATTAAAATTGTGGGTATGTGTAAAATGGGACATGGACAAGTGCCCAGGCTTCGAGGACCATATGAAGTTCAAATAACTGCCTCCTCCTATGGGTTTTTTAAAATTTGTACTGTAGTTACTTTGGGCTTCCCAGGTGGCTCAGTAGTTAAGAATCTGCTTGTCCATGCAGGAAACACAGAAGATGTGGGTTCAATCCCTGGGATGGGAAGATCCCCTGGAGGAATAAATAGCAACCCATTCCAGTATTCTTGCCTGGAAAACCCAGAACAGTCCATGGGGTTACAAAGAGTTGGGCCTGGCTGAGCATGCATACAAATAGTTGCTTTACAATGTTGTGTTAGTTTCTGCTTTGCAGCATGTCTAAGGGTTTTTAGTGTATCCTTCTGATCATTGTTTGCTTATTTTTAGAGTAGATTGAAACATTTCCTTCCTGGAGAGTTATGGTTTTGACAGTAGCACACACACTGTTGATTTTATGTTCCCAACCTGGGGAAGTTCAATCCCTCGCTCCAGTGATAGAGACACTCATTTTTCTGGGACTATTAGAAAATTCTGTAAGGCCTTGAACTTATTGAGAAACTTCATTATTCTCATCTCCTCAAACCTCAAGAAAATGAGACAGAATTACTGATATTTTAAAACTGAAACTAGCAAAATTGACGCTCCTCCCCCGCCCCCTCAACTCTTAAGATCCTGATGTTCACATCCTCTGGGACTCATCAATTCTTACCACATGAACCTGTTACAAGCTACCCTATGATACTGCTCCTCGATTTTGGACTGTACTTCAGATATACATGGAAAATCACCGCAAAGTATTCATGCTGTATATTCAGTCTTATTGCAGCATATTTAAGTTCTCTTTTCTTTACATCCTCCCAAGAAACTCTATATGGCCTAAAGCCTGGATGTTTCCTCTTCAGGACAAGACAAAAGCTGGGAGAAGAAATCTGTTAGGAGCCATCTTGCAAAGAACTTCATCAGATACTTCCAGCCATTATAACAGCAGTTATGCTCTCGGGGTCTCTGGATTTATGTCTTCTAGTTAAAAAGACACAGAATTTCACCCTTAGTATTACTTACCCTCAGTGCTTAGTTGCTCAGTCATGTTCGACTCTTTGCGACTCCATGGACTAGCCCATCAGGCTCCTCTGCCCATGGGATTTTTCAGGCAAGAATACAGGAGTGGGTTGCCATTCCCTTCTCCAGGGGATCGTCCTGACCCAGGAACTGAACCCAAGACTCCTGTGTCTCCTGCATTGCAGGTGGATTTTTTTTTTTTTACCTGCTAAGCCATTGAGGAAGTTCCAAGTTATCTACTGCTGAGGAACAAATTATTTAACAAATGATCCCAGATTTGGTGACTCAAAACAGTAAGCATTTGTTATTTCCCAAAATTTCTGAGGCCAAGAATTGAGAATGATATGGCTGGTGATTTTGGATTTGGGTCTCTCATGAGGTTCCAATCAAGATACCAGTTGGGGATGAAGTCTTGGCTTGACTAGGCTATCCATTTCCAACATCATTCACATGACTGTTGGCTGGGAGCCCTTCATATCTCATCAGTGGACCTCTCCATGAGGTTATTGACCTCATTGATGGACAGCTGCATAATATAGACAACTTCTACTCTAGAATTATGGAAAAGACTTTAAGGATTGTAGCCAAAGATTGTCATTCTTTAATCTGCATGCTTTCATTATTTATTTTAATTTTTTAGCCATTTCTCTCCTTTTTTTTCTAGTTAAAATTCTTAATTTTAAAGAAACACACTTATTGTTGTTTATGTTATTTAAAAGTTCTCTATGATCAGTATTGCCTTTTGCTATCTTATTCATGCCTAAGTATAAGTCCAATACCTGAATGTAATTTGTTCATGATTTGGATTTGGGTAAAGCATACAATTGAACCAACGGTTGAACTTGAAACTCTTTTCTCTATCAGCTTGCTCCCTTTAGTTTCAATTGCTTATAATAAAAAAATGTGATTTCATGAATCATTTGATTCCATCACAAACATACAGGTTCTGTTGTTATTGCTGTTGATTGTTTTTTTGTGAGAGGGTAGCACATCAAGCAGATAATAAAAAGCTAAAACACCTAGGAAGATAGAAAGGGAGGACCCAGGTGTCACTTGTAGGAGCTTATCTCTATATAACTGAGCTCTTACAGAGATAAGACTCAGAAAGGGAACACATGTAATTTATTTAACACCTGCCTCAAGTTTACAGACCTTACAAACAATGTAGGAAATCTTTGGATTTCCTACACAATAGAACACTTCATCTATTTCATGACATCTTTACTATATAGTCTCCCACCTAGTACCCAATACTTTTGAATACTGCTGAAACTATGTAATAAATCTTGGCATCCACACATGGGTATGTTGCCTAAGAATTTGTCATTGAGCAGTCCCCTAGCATAGATATTCAATGTGGCACAAAAGGCTACTGACTACTGCCAACAAATCAGACAGATACTTCTTATCTTAGTGAACTGATGCCTTTTTCAGGTAGTCAGGAGTCTCTGATACCACTGAGACTGTTTTGGTCCACTATTTGATGCTCTCAGGAAACGAGATAATTCTATAGCTTGTTTCAAGAAGGC
>SJYC01055653.1:0-15343 GCA_006408675.1 Madoqua kirkii | reverse complement strand
ATGACAAATTAAAACCACATAGGTAGTTTAATTAGATGCTATCAATTACCTAAATGGGGGTTAGCCAATACTCTGAAAAGGAAAAAACTGAAGACAATGAGAATATACTATAATATACCCCTACTTCCTTTGTGATCTGAAGCAAGATATTCTGGCATTTGTAACTTACAGTTAGAAATCAAGATAACAAATGGTAATATAAAATTATTTCCTGTTTTCTTCCTTTGACAAATGGATCTTCATAATATTTTGGAAAGCTAATTCTAAAGTTAGAAATTTCGGACAACAGGAAGTTCTAGACTCCAATGAGAGGACCCACCTCTTTCTCTTCTTACCTTTGGCTCTTTGAGGGACTTATACCCACATATACAGTTAACTTGACCCATTATCCAACCTCTTAGCACACCATCTACAATCAGCCAACCCTTGGCCACTTCTCAGTGTATGGTGCAACACACCTGCAGGACAGTCTATCCCTGAGGATGGAGTCTATCCTTGAGGATGGAGCTGGGGAGGAGACATTTGCAGGATTCAAATCAGTGGCCCCCTCTTTCCTGTACCTAAAGACGATTCTGGGTGTTGAAAGAGAAGAGAAGATTAGTGGCAAATCATCATATTTCTTATATCCCTGAGACGCTTGCTGTCAGGCTGTAAATATCCTCTGTGTAGTAAACCTGCAGATTTTCACTGGTCATTTGTGTGTGTCCTGGAGGGCTTCCCAGGTGGTGTCAGTGGTAAAGAACCCACTGGCCAATGCAGGAGATGTAAGAGAAGTGGGTTTGATGCCTGGGTGGGGAAGATCCCCTGGAGAAGGAAATGGCAGCCCACTCCAGTATTCTTGCCTGGAGAATCCCATGAACAGAGCAGCCTGGTGGGCTACAGTCCATAGGGTCACAAAGACAAGAATACTGTCTCTTATACACATCTAAACTAATTTTTTAAAGATTGAAAGAAATTATTGACTTAAATTTTTTTCTTTTAAAATGTGTCCCTAATCTAAGTATATTATGGAAGTCTAATGTACCAGAGCTGTTGGTCCATGAAGATTAATTAGAATTATTTTCAGGAGATAGGAAGTTATATCCATACATTAATTTTTTTGAAGGATTAATGGAGGCAAAAAAGAAAGCATCAATTGGTACTCCTACTTCAATGGCAAATATTTCCAAATCAAAAATAAGAAAAAATAGACAAGTTATTACTGAAAATATAAAGAGAGAGAGGTGCTGAGAGTGAAATGAAAATAACTTTAATAACACTAATATAGGACATTTAAAATAAAGATAACATTTGAAATAGGGTTTGATTGAGATAACAATTGTTAAAATTAGTCCTGTATCTATCAAATTGAGTATTGATTTTGTGTATTTATATATTGTGCTGACAGAAAATGAATTGATGAAACTTAGAGATTTGGAAACTAGAATAGGAGGAAAAGGAGGACAGTCAGTTGACCTAAATTTCAGGTAAAAATCACTACAAGTTATGAAAGGACTGTTTAGATTTCAAGAGAAAGATAAGAAATTCAGCTACTCAAAGTAATATTGTAACTGACTTTCATTCCAAAGAATATGGATTAGTTGTATCGTACTTTTCCTTGCTTGAAGTAGAAGTTATATAAATTTACTCTTTTTACTCTATCTTAAGCCATTCCAAATATTTCAACAATGTTGGAAAAGAAAATCATTCAGAGGAACTCTGATTAAAGAAGCCTAATGTTTGGGTGTTTTAGAAACTAGAACACATTAGCAAAGCTATTTTTAACAAACAAACAAACAAAAAAGGAATATAAATTTGGCTATTAACTGGCTTAGTAGTAGTTTTCACTTTAGTGCAATTATGCTTATGTTCTTCCTAAAACCTTATTGTGCATCACTACTACATCCTCCTTTTATGGACAATAACTCCAAAAACCTGTGAGACAGAGGGACAAAAACATTGTATTTCACTTTTAATGAAATGATAATCTTTGAAGTCAAGTAACTTAGTCAGTATCATACACAATAGACATGCGTTGCAAATCCCCCAATGTATTTTCCCACACTGCAGGCAGACTCTTTACTGTCTGAGCCACCTGGGAATCTTCTCATTCTTGATATATGTTATCAGTGAGGATACTGTACAACCAGAACACAAAACTCCTCTTTATAGATGTCATATTTTAAGAACTACGAGTAGAATCTCAAATTAGTGACATCACAAACTGACAGTATTTCCTCCATAGAAAACGTCTCTATTTCCCATGAGTATGAAGAATCACACTTTTCATGTTTCACTGCTTAAGATTACTTTAGATAACCAGAATCCAAGCTTTGCTGTGGCCAGTGTAAGAAAGCATCTTTCCCCACAACAATATTGAGTCTTCCTTTAAACCACTCAGACCAGTAAATAACATTTACTGATTGGTTTAGGCCTGAATAATTTGGCCAGTGACTGGAAAAAAGATGGATTTTCCCTGATTGCCTGGGGCCTAGTTCATTCCTGGAACTAAGGATATTATCTTCCAATGTATAGCAAGAATGGCTGTTGGAAGGACAATCACAGTGTAATACTGCCTGCCTCCAAGCTTATGTTTATGCTGCTTTTCTGAAATTGGATGGATTCTTCCCTTCTTTCTATTTATTAAAATACTCATCTTGGAGGATAAGGTCAAGACTTACTTTCTTGCTGCAAGATGTCATACTTGACTATTGCATCCCCATTCTCACCCTTCTCTGTTAGATGCTTATTTTGTGCCACACAATGTATGGCTAGATTAAATGCTGCTATTTGAAGACGACCAGATATAGTTTTTAATGAGTTGGGATTATGAATAAATAAAAAAACATACCCTCATTTACCAGTCTGTGCTTGTTTCATGCAGATCTCTTTTGTCTTCCAAGCCAGACTGTACACTTTTACTGGCAGGAATTTTGCCCTCTGTTTTTCCTGTGCCTCAGAACTGGCTCAGAATATAAACAGCAGATTAGTATTATCTAATTCTTACTGATCCAAAATATAGTGTTGCTTATTGTTGTTATGTTCTCGGTCATTAGCATTTTAAAACCTACTTTTAGAGATTATATTTAGCTTTATCTCAGAATGGTGTAAATTTTAGTAAAAAAAAAAAACTGAACCTTTAAAGTTTTAAAATTTCAATTTAATCTCACAGTAGTCTTAGCTTCTTATGTCTCATGTTAAGTAAATAAATGATATAGTAGAAAGAAGGCAATATACAGAAATTGTTTCAACTGGAAAGAGATTCTCAGCCATGTGGGAACTGCTATCCAGACTCTCCTGGGTGCTTAATAAATATTTGGTCTTATTGCCCTCTAGTTCATGTTTGCTTATTCACTGGAAAATTAAAATAAATACCCTAATTTTCATAATTATTTTATCATACATCAATCTTCTTTGTAACTCCTTTGAGAAAGGATGGTCGTGAGGCATTCTATAAAGAAAGGTTAAAGGTTTTATGACTTTAATCTGCATAACAAACTCATAATTCCAAATGCTAATGGTTTTCTCAGGCTCTTTGATTTTCTCATGGCTGTATTGTTTTATTTATTTTGCTTAATGCAGTTACTAAATAAATTATGAGTTACTATCAGCCTCCCCTAAAATATGGTTTTTTTAATCATAGAAAAATGATAGATATGCTATGAAGTAGATAGTTCTTTAGAGTATGGATCCTGGAGCCACACAATCTGTTTTTGATTCTTAACTGAATGACCTACAATACTAGTTGAATGACACCGGACAAGTTACATAATTTCTCTGTACCTCAATTTTCTCATTTGTAAAGTGGTGATTCTAATACTATTTATATTATAGGATTTATATTATTAAATTCATTTCTGCATGTAGGTTGTATACAAAATGCCATCATAGAATTACAGAATTAGAGATGGTAAAAGCTACTTTTTATTGAAAGGTGATTGCTTTTAACACAACTTAAATTGATTTAAGTAAGCTATCTCATTTATTATAAATATACAAGGGCATCTTTTTAGAATCCAAAAGAGCAAATGCAGCTGTCAGTCATTTGATCTGGAAGCAGGATTGGGAAAGTAACAGAAATCAAGGCAGTATCTCTGTCTCTTTTTTTCTCTTTTAGTCTTGTGGGCTGTAAGGGATCTCTGCTAAGATCTCTGTCTGTCTGTCTGCCTGTCTGCTTCAGGATTCTGTTCACAGGTAGACTTCCTATGCTCCACTTTCTCATAACTAATGCAGTTACCCCCACCTTGGCATTGCACCCTACATCAGATCAAGTGCCCAACAGAGACTGACAACAGTCCTTAAACCTATGCTTTTAAATTTAATCCTTTCAAATTTAATTTAAAAATCCAGAATAGTTATTTTACAATGTTGTGTTATTTCTGCTGTACAACAACATGAATCAGCTATAGGTATACATATGTCTCCCCCTCTGGCCTCCCACCCACCCCTTCGCCCCTCTCTTCCTCCAGGTCGTCACAGAGCACCAGGCTGAGCTCCCTGTGCTTCACAGCGGCTCCCCACTAGCTGTCTATTTTACACACGGTAGCGTATATGTCAGGGCTACTTCTCAGTTTGCCCGACCCTCGCCTTCCCTCCCTGTGTCCACAAGTCTGTTGAACCTATTTTTGCAAGAAATGCTACTTGGTTCAGCTCAAATCAGGTGACCATCCTCATTTAGTCAGCTCGGCCAAGGGGGAGATGGCACCCTGCCCACTCAGTAAGGGGTGTGGGACCCACGTTTCTTAAAACAGGAATTCACTGATGGAGAAATTGACTAGCAAGTGCCTGATGGATCTGTTTTGGAGATGGGCTTGAGAATTTAGCAAAAGTGTTATAAAGTCAAAGTAGAGAACATCAATCTCCTAATCAATTTAGTTTGAATGACATACTTTTCCACTGATCACATTTTACAATGACAAAAGTTTTTGTCTCAAATCATAGAAACTTTGAACATAAATTTAAGACTATGCTTTTATCATCATGATTATGACCTTATACTAATCTTGTGTTTCACTCTGAAGAACTTTACAAAATGATACACTTAGAAAATATTTCATCTAACTCCTGGTGAGTAGGAACATTGAAAAATGTCATGACAAATTAAAACCACATAGGTAGTTTAATTAGATGCTATCAATTACCTAAATGGGGGTTAGCCAATACTCTGAAAAGGAAAAAACTGAAGACAATGAGAATATACTATAATATACCCCTACTTCCTTTGTGATCTGAAGCAAGATATTCTGGCATTTGTAACTTACAGTTAGAAATCAAGATAACAAATGGTAATATAAAATTATTTCCTGTTTTCTTCCTTTGACAAATGGATCTTCATAATATTTTGGAAAGCTAATTCTAAAGTTAGAAATTTCGGACAACAGGAAGTTCTAGACTCCAATGAGAGGACCCACCTCTTTCTCTTCTTACCTTTGGCTCTTTGAGGGACTTATACCCACATATACAGTTAACTTGACCCATTATCCAACCTCTTAGCACACCATCTACAATCAGCCAACCCTTGGCCACTTCTCAGTGTATGGTGCAACACACCTGCAGGACAGTCTATCCCTGAGGATGGAGTCTATCCTTGAGGATGGAGCTGGGGAGGAGACATTTGCAGGATTCAAATCAGTGGCCCCCTCTTTCCTGTACCTAAAGACGATTCTGGGTGTTGAAAGAGAAGAGAAGATTAGTGGCAAATCATCATATTTCTTATATCCCTGAGACGCTTGCTGTCAGGCTGTAAATATCCTCTGTGTAGTAAACCTGCAGATTTTCACTGGTCATTTGTGTGTGTCCTGGAGGGCTTCCCAGGTGGTGTCAGTGGTAAAGAACCCACTGGCCAATGCAGGAGATGTAAGAGAAGTGGGTTTGATGCCTGGGTGGGGAAGATCCCCTGGAGAAGGAAATGGCAGCCCACTCCAGTATTCTTGCCTGGAGAATCCCATGAACAGAGCAGCCTGGTGGGCTACAGTCCATAGGGTCACAAAGACAAGAATATGACCAAAGCAACTTAGCACATACACACGCAGTGTGTCCTGGAGGAAGCACATTTGCATTGCATCTGCTACAAATGAACATTTAAGTCCTCTCAAAATCCTAATGCCCAATGTAGTGATGCTCAGAGGTGAGGACTTTGGGAGGTGATTAGGTTATGAGTGCAACTCTGATGAATGAGATTAGTGCCCTTATAAAAGAGACCAGAGAGCTTCCTCATTTCTTGATGTGTGTGGACACAGTGAAATGATGTCTATCTGTGAACCAGGAAGCAGGCAAATACCAGACTCTGAATCCGCTGGACCTTGATTTTGGACTTCCAGCCTCCAGGATTGTGAAAAATATACTTCTGTTGTTTATAAGCTGATCAGCCAATGGTGGGGGTTTTTTGGTTGGTTGTTTTGTTTTTGTTTTTTGTCATGGGGTCGTCAAGAGTTGGACATGGCTGAGCGACTTGCACATGCCTGGGAAACCCCAAGGACAGAGGAGCCTGGCGGGCTATAGTCCATGGCATTGCAAAGAGTTGGACATGACTGAGTGACTAAACAAGCAGTTCAGTTCAGTTCAGTTCAGTAGCTCAGTCCTGTCCGACTCTTTGTGACTCCCTGAATCTCAGGTCTCCCTGTTCACCACCATCTCTTGGAATTCACTCAGACTCATGTCCATCGAGTCAGTGATGCCATCCAGCCATCTCATCCTCGATTGTCCCCTTCTCCTCCTGCCCCCAATCCCTCCCAGCATCAGAGTCTTTTCCAGTGAGTCAACTCTTCTCATGAGATGGCCAAAGTACTGGAGTTTCAGCTTTAGTATCATTCCTTCCAAAGAAATCCCAGGGTTGATCTCCTTCAGAATGGACTGGTTGGATTTCCTTGCAATCCAAGGGACTCTCAAGGGTCTTCTCCGACACCACAGTCCAAAAGCATCAATTCTTTGGTGCTCAGCCTTCTTCTCAGTCCAACTCTTACATCCATACATGACCACAGGAAAAACCATAGCCTTACTAGGTGGACCTTAGTTGGCAAAGTAATGTCTTGACAAATATAAAGATAGATAGATAGGCAGATAGATCTATTGGTTTTGTTTTTCTGGAGAAGCCTAATCACACCGTCTCATCATTCTTCACCCAGGTGGCAGCCTGGTAGTGGACACACAAGCCTCTGCAAGTCAGCAAATGCTCAGTTAGTGAACAAGAGGCTATACTAAGAAAAACCACTTTCAGCAGCCTATTCCTTCTGTTATTAATTTGATTTTCACAATGAGTATTGAGTGGGATGGTATTATTTTCTCCATTTAACAAATGAGTAAATGAACTCTCAGAAGCTAAGGAACCAACCCCAACCTATATATATATATACAGTTAAAGGTTGACTGTGGAGCAGAGTCTTTTCTTTTGATATATTTCCAGATATAAGACTCAAGTATTTATACTACATTATAAAACTTGAAAGTCTGTTTGCCTCTGGAATCAATGACCTGTATGTATCCTGAATATTTAAGACTTCAACAACTACAAGAAAAATAAACTCTGAATAAGTAATTTACTTAGTTTTTTATTTTTAAAAGTCTTTTTAAAGAAATTGTTAGGGAGGAGAAAAAACTAACCTAATTCAATACCTATTTCTATATGTTTCCCACTTACTTTGCAGAGTTTTGACAGAACTGTCTTTTCTATTGTGACATAAACACTCTCCACAGTCACTAAGAAATTAAGAAAATCTCATTTATTTTTCCAGGGTCCATTAACAAGTTCATATTTTATTTGTCTTCCATCTTCATTTTCAGCTGTGCCTTGCTAATAAGAAAAAGCCAAAAATTTTTTTCTAGCAATCAAAATCCATTCACAATACTGATTTCCAATTATTTAAAGAAGGAATTGCATTTTGCAGTTTTGGCTGGTTTAAAAAGTAGTTTCAGTAAATATCTTGCCTGGCAAAAGAGATAATAGGTTCATCATAGATATTGTCCCTTAAGTCAGAGTTATATAACAGTAGTTTGTTTAATCCTTTCCTTTCCCTTGCCCCTGGTAATGACATTTCATTAACATTTTAACTTCTATGGAAAAGAAAATTCAGTTTGGAACCATAACAACCTACCTAGGGTATATTTTACGTGAGTCTGCATTTAAAAAAAGGAAGGCTCTAACCAATTCTAATATTAGTTTTAATTTTGAATTCTTAGCAGTGTCTATTGACCCAACAATTTTGAATACTGAGTTTGAGTCATATTTATGCCATGAATAAAGACCAAACCCTGGCTGCCTGGACTAAGGGTACAAATGAAGCAGATTGGTGTATCAGGTTTTATTCTGCTTGTGTTGTGAAGGATATCCTTCAGATACAACCTTGATCACAGGTGTTCCTCAAGCTACTCCCATTTAGGGAATTTACCATCTAACACTCCCATTTCCCTCTGCCAGATAGGGAAGGTACATGCCTCTGTTATGTATAGCCTTACTGGGCATCAGTCCTCCAAGATTTCATAATTTAAAAAAAAAATGAACTAATTATCTTTTAGAAAGCTTTTTGGAGACTGACTAATATTCTTTAGAATTAGCTTAAAGTGTACTTATGAAGTAACTGTATTAAACACAATGATATCACAATTTCAACACATATATTTTTAGCTCTGCTCCCTCAATGAGGAAAACTACCTGTCCTCATTGAACAATGACCATTTGTCCTGCTGCCTTTCCTGCTTTTCCTCACTCCTTCACCTCTTTTCTCTTCCCATTTCTTCTTATGTTAGGTGATTCAGTCTTTATTTAATACTCAGTTCAGTAAGCGGGCTTTGCTTCCCTGGATCTGGATGGACACATGTGCATTTCCCCATTTCTCTTGCAACGGCTCTGATTGCTAGCTTTCTCTTTCTGCTCCATTTTTTCTTTCCTTTATTACTTTATACTGAATGATTCATGGTCTCCTGTGATGCTATGCCCACTGTTGCTCTTTCTCTATGTGCTCACCCATCCAGGGCTGCTTTCCCAGGCTCAGCCCTCACCGGGCAGTCTGTACAGACCTCCCCTGAGCTCTCTGGTTTCCTCTCTGTGTTGTTTGCTTGCTTGCTCTGTTGCTTCAGTGGTGCCCGATTCTTTGAGTCATGCCCATGGACTGTATGTGAGCCAAAGGTCACATCCTTACGGGCCAGTGGCCTGTAAGGAAAGGGCTCATATCACCTGTTTTGTAAAGGGAATGTTTTTATTGATTTCCCAATATTGCTTCACCTTCCCAGTGTGCTTTAGGTAGGGATGCAAATCAGTCAGCAGATAGTCACATCACTCTGGATGCTAGTCCATTCCAGATAATGGCATTATTCTATAGCCGTTTAGCCATATTTTCCTTCTTGTTTGAGTGGCAGGGAAAACTGTTTTTTCCCTTTATAAAACTAAACATTGTATAGAGAATATTCTGATTGGCAAGATATTCCCTTCAATCAAAATAATTCTTTATAATGCTTTATGGTCTTCTTCTACTGTAGCTATGAAGCAAGATTAAGGGCTTATCTTACAAAACTTTTAACTTTTCAATTACTTATTGCCCACTGCATGCAATTTGTTTAAGCTCTGGAATTATTGTGAGGTTTCTGTAAGGTTCCATGTGTGTGAAACTCAAACAAATGAAATCATCAATGGCCAGTAATGACCACAATGAGTTTGAGTCATTCATTCAGTAAAGATTTATTAAGGGATTTTTATGTACTATTTTAGATGCTGAATTTACCACAGTGAATAAATTAGACAACCTCTTTGCCTTCACATAGTTTGCATGCTAGTTGGGGGGTGGGAGCAGGCAATAAAGAAGTTAATAAACACTGTAATGTCAAGTGGTAAAAATATGTAATAGAAAGAAATTAAGATTTTGTCTTAATCAAAACAAATAATATATTGAGGTCAGAGTTTCTTTTTGCAACCTGATTATCCTATACAGTCTCTAAGGGCTTTGCCTAAGACATGAACATTGTTTTCTCATCTGATTTGTAATGGAATTTTTAGAGCATAAGCTTTGTGCTAAAATATAACACACAGAGGAAAAGAGCCCACATCATAAGTGTACAGCTCAGTGAACTTTTTTCATTAGTGGTTATACTACTACTACTCAGGTCAAGAAAGAACATTACCAACAGCCTGGAATCCTCCTTTATATTCTTTGCAGTCCCTACCATCTGTCTCAAAGGCAACTGCTATTTTGACATCTTTGCCACTAACTAATTCTATATGTGTTTGAACTTGAAATAAGTGAAGTTGCATAGTCTGTGTGCCTTTGTATTTGCTTTCTTTCCTTCATTAAGATTATCAATGTTGCTCTATTTCATTCTTATTACTAACACTATTAATATTATAGTATTTCATTCTTATTTAATATTACGTTTTCTGAATATACTGTGATTTATTAGTCAATTCTGTTAAAAGGCATTTGTGTTGTTTCTTATTTGGGGGCATTCCAAATAGTGTTATAATAAACAATATTATGAATGCCTTTTGATGAACATATTTTTGCATCATGGACGGAGGAGCCTGGTAGGCTGCAGTCCATGGAGTCACTAAGAGTTGGACAGGACTGAGTGACTTCACTTTGATTTTTCACTTTCATGCATTGGAGAAGGAAATGGCAACCTATTCCAGTGTTCTTGCCTAGAGAATCCCAGGGATGGGGGAGCCTGGTGGATTGCCGTCTATGGGGTTGCACAGAGTTGGACACGAATGAAGCGACTCAGCAGCAGCAGCAGCAGCAGCAGCAGTGTGAAACCCCAATACTGGCCACCTCATGTGAAGAGTTGACTCATTGGAAAAGACTCTGATGGTGGGAGGGATGGGGGACAGGAGGAGAAGGGGATGACAGAGGATGAAATGGCTGGATGGCATTACTGACTTCTCGATGGATGTGAGTCTGAGTGAACTCCAGGAGTTGGTGATGGAGAGGGAGGCCTGACGTGCTGCGATTCATGGGGTCACAAAGAGTCAGACACGACTGAGTGAACGAACTGAACTGAAGTGTGGAAAGATAGGAGAAGTGCTTGATCCTAAGTTATGCATATATTTAACATAAAAGCCTATATTGCATAACAGTAGAAGATTCCTATTTTTCAAACAGTGTGTAAGACTGGGTTGCTCACAATCTCACAAACATTTGGTGCTGTTCTTTTAAAATATTACCATTATCGTGTTAGTGTAGTTTTACCTCACATTTCCATGATAATGATTTTGATACATCTTCATGTTTACTGCAAGATCCAATGCTGTAAACAGCAATATTGCATAGGAACCTGGAATAGGAGCTACCCTGTGTGTGAGGTCAGGGGCGGCGGCTGGGAGGAGCTACCCTGCGTTCGAGGTCAGTGGTGGCCCAGAGGAGACACCCTGCATCTAAGGTCAAGGCGGTGGCCAGGAGGAGCTACCCCACGTCTGAGGCCAGCAGCGCCTGGGAGGAGACAGCCCGTGTCCGAGGTCAGGGGCGGCCGCAAGAAAGGAATGGCAAGCCACTTCAGTAGTCTTGCCTTGAGAACTCCATAAACAATATGAAAAGGCAAAATGATAGGATACCAAAAGAGGAACTCCCCAGGTCATTAGGTGCCCAGTATGCTACTGGATATCAGTGGAGAAATAACTCCAGAAAGAATGAAGAGATGGAGCCAAAGCAAAAACAATACCCAGTTGTGCATGTGACTGGTGATAGAAGCAAGATCTGATGCTGTAAAGAGCAGTATTGCATAGGAACCTGGAATGTCAGGTCCATGAATTAAGGCAAATTGGAAGTGGTCAAACAAGAGATGGCAAGGGTGAACGTCGACATTCTAGGAATCAGCGAACTAAAATGGACTGGAATGGGTGAATTTAACTCAGATGACCATTATATCTACTACTGCGGGCAGGAATCCCTCAGAAGAAATGGAGTAGCCATCATGGTCAACAAAAGAGTCTGAAATGCAGTACTTGGATGCAATCTCAAAACGACAGAATGATCTCTGTTCGTCTCCAGGGTAAACCATTCAATATCACAGTTATCCAAGTCTATGCCCCAACCAGTAATGCTGAAGAAGCTGAAGTTGAATGGTTTTATGAAGACCTACAAGATCTTTTAGAATTAACATCCCCAAAAGATGTCCTTTTCATTATAGGGGACTGGAATGCTAAAGCATATGCACACACATATATAATTCTGTTTTTATCAGGCTGCTGATAATCCAGAACAGGAATGACTATCTCAGCACTAGGTACATATATCTACCTTCAAACTTTGCAAAGAGTACCAAGACCAAAATTGTCATAACTCAGTTTCTATTCAGCATGATCTTTATACTAGTGGAATTGAAATATAAGTATAAAGATATCTATTTCTAAAGCAACTCTCTTTTGTGCATCCCACTGTAGAAGATATAGCATATCAGAGACTATGTCAAAGGAAAGAAGTTAGTTATTTTGATGATAAATTAGGTGGATAAATTATATAACTTAGGGAAGAAAGACAGAGGAAAGAATATGACTTCAAAATTCCTGCCTGGAGAAACTGAAAATAGACACTATGCCTGTGAATGCAGCCTAAAGTTGAAGAGGGAGTCGGTATGAGGAAAAAGCAGAGATTTGCTTGTAACTGTTGAGTTTTAGAGGGTAATATAGCTTTCTGTCCCTCCCCCCCCCCAAAATCATCTCAGGAAGTGCAAAATGAGGATTAAACCACAGAGGTAAGGGGAATGTCCAGTTTAGAAATTTAGGAATCACTGAAGAAATACAGTGTGTAAAAAGCAACAGACTGGAGTAAAAAAATTTCTGAGTTAACACACATGGAGAGACTAGGAAAATATTTGTAGGTAGACTATTGGGAAAGCAAGAGGTAAAGGTGAGAAATGGAAAAGGTAAGGAAGTGCAGGAATGTGAAGCTTTATTTCTGTAATATTTCATGTATTTCTGTACTTATATGCCACTCCATTATAATCATGCTTAAAATTATCTTGCAAAAGAAGATTGGACATATACCACATGATATATGAAAATACAGTACTGCAAATGGATGAAGGCATGTAAAATTTTAAGTTATTTTATTCCTTCTTTGAGAACATTATGGAAACACTGCAAGGGTGAGAAGGTCTAAACTATTCAGAAATATCTGTTTATGACTGTCCAGTATGAAATCGAACTCATAGTACTTGGACTCTGAGTGTGCCTAAATTATTTTGTATATTTATTTTCATAAGAAATACAGCTAAAAAAAACTACTCATGAATTCTTGTCAAACCTGTGATTTTTATCAGAACTTTACACTGATTTAGGTTCAATCCAAAAACGATTCTCTGACAAATGTAATTCTCTTAATGCAATATTTCAACCTATGTAACTTTTCCTCTTCTCCTTTTAAATAATTCCTGTTTACCTTCTAAGTTACTCAGGTAAGCATAATTTTGTCATCCTTTCATTGTATTTAACTGTGTTTGACAACTTTTTTTAGATGAGTAGAACCTAGAGAGATTCCATTATAGAAAGTGAAATGGGTGACACTTCTGCATAATGTGATGATTTTGACCATGTTCTCAGTGACTTTTCAGCCACTCCACAATTCAGGGGTGACTTTTGACTGATGATAATCAGTGACATTCTTAAGGGAACAATGTGCTGCATAGTAGTTTCTAAGACTTTTGATCCTAAAACTCAGTTAAATTTGAATTTTCTCCAAGTGTTAGTTTTAACTGCTCAGTCATGTCTGACTCTTGGCTCCTCTGTCCATAGGGAGTCTCCAGGCAAAAATACTGGAGTCGGTTGTCATGCGCTCTTCCAGGGGGTCTTCTCGACTCAAGGATTTAACCTGAGTCTCCAGTGTTGCAGGCAGATTCTTTACTAACATTTTTCTTAAATACAGATACATATTTGCAAGTTTTAAGCATTTCTCCGGGTATATTTTATGGTATTAAAATACCACTATATACAGAATTAACTAAAGCATTTCCTATAGTCTAACATATTTCACAGATCCTCAGATAGCTTCAAAACATTTTAAGTTGGCATTTGGATGTTTTTCCATGATTCATGTGTTATACCATCAGTGACTTACTCCATGAAGCCTCCACTAGGACAATGATATGCTCAGAAATTATCTTGAAATTTAAAGGACAGTTCAGGAAATTACAGTTAACTCCATTACTTAGGGATAGATTGATTAATGATAATTAGTGGAGGCAAACACCAAACCACGCATTTATATAAACGTTTATGATTTCTATAGATGATCAAAAGTCAACATTTGAAAGACATTTGCTGCCCGAAACTGAAAGTAACCAATGAACACTACTTTATGTACCACGAGTGCCTCTGTTTCTCACCACTCACCTCTATAACAGTGCTCACTACTGAAGGTGAGAAGATAGCTCTTTGGTGCTCCTAATATTGCCTTCCACATGGAACATTAGTACTAATGTGATACTCTTAGCTTCTCTCCATCCCTAATTTATTCCTTCTTTGAGAAATCTGTATGCAGGTCAGGAAGCAACAGTTAGAACTGCACATGGAACAACAGACTAGTTCCAAATAGGAAAAGGAGTCATATCCGACTCTTTGCGACCCCATGAATGGCAGCATGCCAGGCCTCCCTGTCCATCAACAAATTCTGGAGTTCACTCAGACACATCCATCGAGTCAGTGATGCCATCATCCAGCCATCTCATCCTCTGTCGTTCCCTTCTCCTCCTGCCCCCAATCCCTCCCAGCATCTGAGTCTTTTCCAGTGAGTCAGCTCTTCTCATGAGGTGGCCAGAGTACTGGAGTTTCAGCTTTAGCATCATTCCTTCCAAAGAAATCCCAGGGCTGATCTTCAGAATGGACTGGTTGGATCTCCCTTCAATCCATGGGACTCTTAAGAGTCTTTTCCAACAACACAGTTCAAAAGCATCAATTCTTCAGTGCTCAGCTTTCTTCACAGTCCAACTCTCATATCCCATACATGACCACAGGAAAAACCATAACCTTGACTAGACGGACCTTAGTCGGCAAAGTAATGTCTCTGCTTTTGAATATGCTATCTAGCTTGGTCATAACTTTTCTTCCAAGGAGTAAGCCTCTTTTAATTTCATGGATGCAGTCACCATCTGCAGTGATTTTAGAGCCCCCCAAAATAAAGTCTGACACTGTTTCCACTGTTTCCCCATCTATTTCCCATGAAGTGATGGGACCAGATGCCATGATCTTTGTTTTCTGAACGTTGAACTTTAAGCCAACTTTTTCACTCTCCGCTTTCACTTTCATCAAGAGGCTTTTTAGTTCCTTTTCACTTTCTGCCATAAGGGTTGTGTCATCTGCATATCTGAGGTTATTGATATTTCTCCTGGCAATCTTGATTCCAGCTTGTGCTTCTTCCAGCCCAGTGTTTCTCATGATGTACTCTGCATA
>SJYC01055649.1:0-14062 GCA_006408675.1 Madoqua kirkii | reverse complement strand
CATTTCTGCTTTATTGACTATGCCAAAGCCTTTGATTGTGTGGCTCACAGTAAACTCTGGGAAATTCTGAAAGAGATGGGAATACCAGACCACCTGACCAGCCTCTTGAGAAATCTGTATGCAGGTCAGGAAGTGACAGTTAGAACTGAACATGGAAAAACAGACTGGTTCCAAATTGGGAAAGGAGTATGTCAAGGCTGTATATTGTCACCCTGCTTATTTAACTCATATACAGAGTACATCATGAGAAATGCTGGGCTGAAAGAAGCACAAGCTGGAATCAAGATTGCCAGGAGAAATATCAATAACTTCAGATATGCAGATGACACCACCCTTATGGCAGAAAGTGAAGAAGAACTAAAGAGCCTCTTGATGACAGTGAAAGAGGAAAGTGAAAAGTTGGCTTAAAGCTCAACATTAACATTCAGAAAACTGAGATCATGGCATCTGGTCAGTCCTATCACTTCATAGCAAATAAATGGAGAAACAGTGGAAACAGTAGCTGATTTTATTTTTCTGGGCTCCAAAATCACTGCAGTCATGAAATTAAAAGACGCTTACTCTTTGTGAGAAAAATTATGAGCAACCTAGATAGTACTAGATAGTATTCTTTCCTGGAAAATCCCATGGATGGAGGAGCCTGGTAGGCTGCAGTTCATGAGGTCACTAGGAGTCAGACACGACTGAGCAACTTTACTTTCACTTTTCACTCTCATGCATTGAAGGAGGAAATGGCAACCCACTCCAGTGTTCTTGCTTGGAGAATCCCAGGGACTGGGGAGCCTGGTGGGCTGCTATCTATGGGGTCGCACAGAGTTGGACACGACTGAAGTGACTTAGCAGCAGATAGCATATTAAAAAGCAGAAACATTACTTTGCCAACAAAGGTCTGTCTCATCAAAGCTATGGTTTTTCCAGTAGACATGTGTGGATGTGAGAGTTGGACAAAGCTGAGTGCTGAAGAATTGATGCTTTTGAACTGTGATGTGGAGAAGACTCTTGAGAGTCCCTTGGACTGCAAGGAAATCCAACCAGTGCATTCTAAAGGAAGTCAGTCCTGCATATTCATTAGAAGGACTGATGTTGAAGCTGAATCTCCAATACTTCGGCCACTTGATGCAAAGAGCTGACTCATTTGAAAAGACCCTGATGCTGGGAAAGGTTGAGGGCTGGAGGAGAAGGGGATAACAGTGCATGGATGGTATCACTGACTCAATGGACATGAGTTTGAGTAAACTCCGGGAGTTGATGATGGACAGGGAGGCCTGGCGTGCTGCAGTCCATGGGGTCGCAAAGAGTTGGGCACAACCAAGCAACTGAACTGAACTGAATCTAAGTGTTTATACTTCTATAAACCTGTCTTTATTACTGCAGCCATACAGTAAGTCTTAAATCAAAGTATTCTTATTTCTCTAAATTTATTTTTCTTTTTCAAAAAAAAGCTAACTCCAGTTTATTTGCCTTTCCATATGAATTTTATATTAACATGAATTAAAAATGGCAACCCACTCCAGTATTCCTGCCTGAAGGATTCCTTGCCTGAAGTCTCCCAGAGAAGCCTGGTGGGCTACCGTCCATGGGGTCCCAAACAGTAGGACATGACTGAAGTGTCTTACCACACACACATATCCACAAAAGGACTGTAACAATTTTTATGTGAACTGCACCAAATCTGCAGATAAATTTAGGGACAGAACTGACCTCTTCACTACACTGAGCAAAGTGTTTCTCTTCATTTCACTGGTGCTTCTTTAATTTTGTCAACATTTTGTACTTTGCCGCCTATCAGAAGACTGTGCTTAGTTGTGTCCCACTCTTTGTGACGCTATGGACTGTAGCCCAGCCCAGGCAAGAATACTGGAGTGGGCTGCCATTTCCTACTCCAGGGGATCTTCTTGGCCCAGGGACTGAACTGGCATCTCCTGCATTGGCAGGCCGATTCTTCACCATGGCACCAGCTGGGAAGCCCTGCTTTGTAGCATACAGTCTGATAAGTCTTTCTGTGAGACTTGTGCCTGGTGTTTCACTTTTCTGTGCGATTATACAGGTTTTGCATTTTTGATTTTGGTTTCCAATTTATTAGTTCCCAACACACAAAAATATGATTGCGTTTTGGATGTTGACTTTATATCCATAGAGCCTGCTAAACTCATTTCTATGTTGTGCTCTGCTAAGTCACTTCCATCGTGTCTGACCCTTTGTGACCCTATGGACTGTTGCCCACCAGGCTCCTCTGTCCGTGAAATTTTCCAGTCAAGAATACTAGAGTGGGTTGTCACTCCCTCCTCCAGGGGTTTTGCCAACCCAAGAATGGACCTGTACCTCTTACGCCTTGTGCACTGGCAGGTGGGTTCTTTACCACTAGTACCACCTATAGAGTGTTTCTGGTCTTGTTTTTGATGTAGACTGGGATTCTAGAGAGTATTTCATAAAAACATGCCAAGTTGTTTATGTATTGCTTACGACTGCTTTCAGGCTGCAATAGGAAAGTTGACAAGTTATGACAGAGCCCATAGTGCCTATTTTCAACTTAAAAACTTTTAACCTAACTACATATCATTATATTAATATTTAAAATGAGCTTCCTATTAACAGCATTTAGTTTAGTCATAGTTTTTATCCAATCTCTTACTGTGTTATCTAAGTATATATATATATATATATATATATATATATATATATGAGTGTATTTCTTCCTGTTGTAGCAATTTTGTTTTTATTCTTTAATTGAAAGATAATTGCTTTACAGAATTTTCTTGTTTTCTGTCAAATATCAACATGAATCAGCTGTAGGTGTACATACGTCCCCTCCCTCTTGAACCTCCCTCCCGTCTCCCTCCCCTTCCCATCCCTCTAGGTTGAGACAGAGCCCCTGTTTGAGTTTCCTGAGACATACAACAAATTCCCGTTACCGATCTATTTTACATATGGTAATTCTTTTAATAGAAATGCTTGATTCCTTTTATCTGTATTTCAGAACCACAAACCTGACATCCTCTAGTATTTCATTTAAATTTTTCCAGATAATCAAAATTTACACCCTTTAAAAAAAATTAATTGGAGGCTAATTACGATATTGTGGTGGTTTTTGCCATACATTGACATGGATCAGCCATGTGTGCACATGTGCCCCCCATCCTGAACCCCCTCCCACCTCCCTCCCCACCCCATCCCTTTGGGTTGTCCCAGGGCACCGGCTTTGAGCGCCCTGCTTCAGGCATCAGCTTGATCTGGTGATCTATTTCACATACGGTAATATACATGTTTCACTAGTAGTTCTTTTAGACTGGGTCTGCTGACAACAAATTCTTTTTCTTTTTTTTTAATCCAAGAATGTCTCTATTTCACCTTTCATCTTGATAGGTATTTTTGCTAGATATGAAATTATGGGCTGATAGTTATTTTCTTTTAGCAAAAGAGTCAGGAAGAAACAGCTTGAACAGATTGATCACTAGTAGTGAAACTGAATTAGTAATAAATATACTCCCAGTGTTGAGGAGGAAAGAGAACAACTTGAACTCTCATCACTGTTGATGAGAATGCAAAATGCCATAACCACTCTGGAAAACATTTTAGTGGAGTCTTACAGAGTTTAATACCCTTACCACATAACTCAACAGTCCTACCCCTACATTTACACAAAAATTAAGCATTGAATGTTTATAGTGTTTATTTATAATCACCCAAAGTGGAGGCCACCTAAATATCCTTCCACTGTGACTACATAGCCAAATCATGTTATATCTATGCAACAGGATCCTGTCTAGCAATGAAAATGAACAAACTCCTGACAAAATGATGTGAGCATTAAGCTAAATGAAAGAAGCTAACTCAAAAATGACAATACTCCATGATTCCATTTGTATGACAATCAGGAAAAGACAAACTCTGGAGGCAGAAAAATCAGTGGTTGCAGAGGCTGGAGGTGAGAAAGTAAGGTTGACTAGAAAGAGACAGAAGGAAATTTGAGGGATTGATGAAACTGTTCTACAACTTGATTAAAGTGATGATTACAAGAGTGTAGGCCTTTATCAAAATTCTTGGAACAACATACTAAAAATAGTGAATTTTACTTCACAGAAATTAAGCCTTCATAAACCTAACTTTTTAAAAAAGTACACACAAAGAATTCTCTAGAGGCATTCCTCCATTCTCCCAACCTAGCAGCAAGTCTGAGACAGGCAAACTATTTCATATTTTCCATCCGTGGAGTGACTTTGATTTTTCATTCACCCTTCCAACTGAGAGTTTACCTCCTTGGGGCCCCAGCTTCATGCAGTGGGATCCTGTCTGAATTTCCATCTTCAGAAGTCCTGGAGGTTTGCTTCTTGCTCTGATGTCCTGTGAGGCCACTGGATAGAAAGCTGGAGGTCACCTTAGTTCTGAGATGCCCGGTAAGCAGGCTGTAGCCACTGAATTCCTCACCTTCTCAGTTACCCTCTCTACTCCTTTGTGTCCTCTGAAACTTTCTGATACTTTCCTGCCTTCGTTTAAAGATTTTCAGCTTTCAACTTCAGGAAATTAACTCTTCCGAACTAAATATTTATTCTTACATAACTTATCTAGAATTTTTAGAGCTTTTTCCTAAGAAGTAATTTTTAAAAACTATTCTGCCGTTCAGTCCCTGGGTTGGGAGGATCCCCTGGAGAAGGGAACAGCTACCCACTCCAGTATTCTGGCTTGGAGAATGCCATGGACTGTATAGTCCACGGGGTTGCAAAGAGCTGGACATAACTGATTGACTTTCACTTTCGACTTCAATTTTTCAGGTGGCACTAGTGATAAAAAAACGAAAAACAAAAAACAACCCACCTGCCAATGCAGATGTGAGAGACGCAGGTTCAGTCCTTAGATAGGGAAGATCCCCTGGAGGAGGGCATGGCAACCTGCTCCAGTATTCCTGCCTGGAGAATCCCACAGACAGAGGAGCCTTCCGGGGCACAGTCCATAAGATCACACAGAGACAGACACGGCAGAAACAGGGTAGCGCCCAGGCAGGGTGTGTTTAGTCTGTGTAGTATAATATCAAACAGCTGGAGGCTGAAAACAGGAGACAGGCATGCTGAACTTGGCTCTGCTTGTCACCAGCTCAGTGACCCCGGACAATCTGCTCTCCTTTTTGTGTCGCTTTTATTCCATTTAGAAACGAAGAAAATGAGCTAAATGCTAAGTCCTCTCCACTTAATAAGTATATACTGTAGAAAAACTGCTGGCCTGAAAATCTGGAGTCCTGAATTTTCGATTTGGCTCTGCCACTTTCTGCTTTTAGACATGTCACTTTACTTGCTGAGTCTTTGTTTCTTAATTTATGAGATGAAAGCTCCACAACATTGCAAATCAGCTATACTTTGATACACCGTAAAAAAAAATCACAATATATAGTTTGTTCATTCGCTAAGTCATGTGCGACTCTGTGACCCCGTAAGTGCAGCACTTCAGGCTTCCCTGTCCTTCACTGTCTCCCAGAATTTGCTCAAACTCAGTCCATTGAGTCGATGATGACATCTAACCACGTCATCCTCTGTCTCCCCCTTCTCCTCCTGCCCTCAGTCTCTCCCAGCATCAGGGTCTTTTCCAATGAGTTGGCTCTTCACATCAGGTGGCCAAAGTGTTGGAGCTTCAGCATCAGTTTTTCCAATGAATATTCAGGGTTGATTTCCTTTGGGATTGACTGGTTTGGTCTCCTTGTAGTCCAAGGGACTCTCGAGAGTCTTCTCCAGCACCACAACTCGAAAGCATCAATTTTCGGCATTCAGCCTTCTTTATGGTCCAACTCTCACAATGTACGATCTAAATATACACAATTTTTATTTGTCAAGCACACCTCCAAAAGAATAAAATAAAATTTTAAATACATTTAAAAAAAACAATGAAAGTGGTAATATATACCTCACAGAATTATTGTGAAAACAAAATTAGATATTATTTATAAAAATGCTTGGCATATAAAAGTTGAGTAATAAGTCTTGGGAGGATCCAAGTATATGAAATTAAATTATCTCTAGATTCTTTTTGTGTTCTAAAAGTTTATGATATCGACCAAAGTCACTTCTTTAAATACGTTAAAACAAAATTTTAAAGGTTTAGCTGCAGTTCTAATCTGAGCTCGCTAGAGGGCTCTGTTGCCAAACAAATCCGCGTATATTTTCCTGTTGGTTGTGGAAGTTCAGAAACTGAAGTTCCTTTGCACTTTTGAGGCAACATCACTTGACTTCCTAATTATATCCGTCTTTTCTTATTCAGGTTACTGAAGAAGAAGCTTCTAATGCTCACCAGAAATTTTGTACTGGGAATAGGTAAGATGCAGTCTCTAACCATAATACATTTGTTTAAAAGGTGGATTTAATTCTCCCTCACTCCATTTCAAAAACCCTTAGCCCTATTCTATTCTCTTCCAAACTAAGGTTACTGGTCAAAATAAACAACCAAACAAAAAATAGAGGGGTGGTGGAAGAAGGAAGAAAAGAAAGGAAAACAAAATTTGAAGGCAATGTTTTTCTTAAGCACTCTTACCCGAAGAAGCCTGTATATTTCAGGCTGTGCCCACAACACACAAATGTATTTAACAGAAACAAGCATTTCACAAAGCAGCAATTATCTTTAGAGAAGAAGATCCACTTTTATGTTCTCTATTCTACCCTATGCTGCTTAATGGTGCTTTGCATGCATGCTCGCTGGTTCAGTCATTCAGACTCTTTGCACCCGCCCCCCACCAGGCTCCTCTGTCCATGGGATTTTCCAGGCAAGAATACTGGAGTGAGCTGCCATTTCCTCAGGGGATCCATCTGGCTGAGGGATCGACCCGCGTCTCCTGCATCTAATGCACTGGCAGGCAAATTCTTTACACTGGGCCACCTGGGAAGCCTTAAGGTGCTTTGACACACTAGTTAATTTCCTGGATCGCTAAGGGATGCCACCAGTAGTTTTAAAAAAATCTCCTCAAGAGTATGCGGAAACTAAAAAGAACTGGTTTGGGGTACTGTGCAATATGTACCAGCCGACCTCAAAAGACTACGAAGTGGCAAGTGAAAGCCACTCGGCACTACCCTTGGCAAACAGTATGTGGTTCCATTTCTACAAAGAATGAGTATGCATACAGACTCATTTATTTAAAGAGGTGGGAGATGTGTATAAGAGACAGATTTTACATATGGTAATTCTTTTAATAGAAATGCTTGATTCCTTTTATCTGTATTTCAGAACCACAAACCTGACATCCTCTAGTATTTCATTTAAATTTTTCCAGATAATCAAAATTTACACCCTTTAAAAAAAATTAATTGGAGGCTAATTACGATATTGTGGTGGTTTTTGCCATACATTGACATGGATCAGCCATGTGTGCACATGTGCCCCCCATCCTGAACCCCCTCCCACCTCCCTCCCCACCCCATCCCTTTGGGTTGTCCCAGGGCACCGGCTTTGAGCGCCCTGCTTCAGGCATCAGCTTGATCTGGTGATCTATTTCACATACGGTAATATACATGTTTCACTAGTAGTTCTTTTAGACTGGGTCTGCTGACAACAAATTCTTTTTTTTTTTTTAATCCAAGAATGTCTCTATTTCACCTTTCATCTTGATAGGTATTTTTGCTAGATATGAAATTATGGGCTGATAGTTATTTTCTTTTAGCAAAAGAGTCAGGAAGAAACAGCTTGAACAGATTGATCACTAGTAGTGAAACTGAATTAGTAATAAATATACTCCCAGTGTTGAGGAGGAAAGAGAACAACTTGAACTCTCATCACTGTTGATGAGAATGCAAAATGCCATAACCACTCTGGAAAAATTTTAGTGGAGTCTTACAGAGTTTAATACCCTTACCACATAACTCAACAGTCCTACCCCTACATTTACACAAAAATTAAGCATTGAATGTTTATAGTGTTTATTTATAATCACCCAAAGTGGAGGCCACCTAAATATCCTTCCACTGTGACTACATAGCCAAATCATGTTATATCTATGCAACAGGATCCTGTCTAGCAATGAAAATGAACAAACTCCTGACAAAATGATGTGAGCATTAAGCTAAATGAAAGAAGCTAACTCAAAAATGACAATACTCCATGATTCCATTTGTATGACAATCAGGAAAAGACAAACTCTGGAGGCAGAAAAATCAGTGGTTGCAGAGGCTGGAGGTGAGAAAGTAAGGTTGACTAGAAAGAGACAGAAGGAAATTTGAGGGATTGATGAAACTGTTCTACAACTTGATTAAAGTGATGATTACAAGAGTGTAGGCCTTTATCAAAATTCTTGGAACAACATACTAAAAATAGTGAATTTTACTTCACAGAAATTAAGCCTTCATAAACCTAACTTTTTAAAAAAGTACACACAAAGAATTCTCTAGAGGCATTCCTCCATTCTCCCAACCTAGCAGCAAGTCTGAGACAGGCAAACTATTTCATATTTTCCATCCGTGGAGTGACTTTGATTTTTCATTCACCCTTCCAACTGAGAGTTTACCTCCTTGGGGCCCCAGCTTCATGCAGTGGGATCCTGTCTGAATTTCCATCTTCAGAAGTCCTGGAGGTTTGCTTCTTGCTCTGATGTCCTGTGAGGCCACTGGATAGAAAGCTGGAGGTCACCTTAGTTCTGAGATGCCCGGTAAGCAGGCTGTAGCCACTGAATTCCTCACCTTCTCAGTTACCCTCTCTACTCCTTTGTGTCCTCTGAAACTTTCTGATACTTTCCTGCCTTCGTTTAAAGATTTTCAGCTTTCAACTTCAGGAAATTAACTCTTCCGAACTAAATATTTATTCTTACATAACTTATCTAGAATTTTTAGAGCTTTTTCCTAAGAAGTAATTTTTAAAAACTATTCTGCCGTTCAGTCCCTGGGTTGGGAGGATCCCCTGGAGAAGGGAACAGCTACCCACTCCAGTATTCTGGCTTGGAGAATGCCATGGACTGTATAGTCCACGGGGTTGCAAAGAGCTGGACATAACTGATTGACTTTCACTTTCGACTTCAATTTTTCAGGTGGCACTAGTGATAAAAAAACGAAAAACAAAAAACAACCCACCTGCCAATGCAGATGTGAGAGACGCAGGTTCAGTCCTTAGATAGGGAAGATCCCCTGGAGGAGGGCATGGCAACCTGCTCCAGTATTCCTGCCTGGAGAATCCCACAGACAGAGGAGCCTTCCGGGGCACAGTCCATAAGATCACACAGAGACAGACACGGCAGAAACAGGGTAGCGCCCAGGCAGGGTGTGTTTAGTCTGTGTAGTATAATATCAAACAGCTGGAGGCTGAAAACAGGAGACAGGCATGCTGAACTTGGCTCTGCTTGTCACCAGCTCAGTGACCCCGGACAATCTGCTCTCCTTTTTGTGTCGCTTTTATTCCATTTAGAAACGAAGAAAATGAGCTAAATGCTAAGTCCTCTCCACTTAATAAGTATATACTGTAGAAAAACTGCTGGCCTGAAAATCTGGAGTCCTGAATTTTCGATTTGGCTCTGCCACTTTCTGCTTTTAGACATGTCACTTTACTTGCTGAGTCTTTGTTTCTTAATTTATGAGATGAAAGCTCCACAACATTGCAAATCAGCTATACTTTGATACACCGTAAAAAAAAATCACAATATATAGTTTGTTCATTCGCTAAGTCATGTGCGACTCTGTGACCCCGTAAGTGCAGCACTTCAGGCTTCCCTGTCCTTCACTGTCTCCCAGAATTTGCTCAAACTCAGTCCATTGAGTCGATGATGACATCTAACCACGTCATCCTCTGTCTCCCCCTTCTCCTCCTGCCCTCAGTCTCTCCCAGCATCAGGGTCTTTTCCAATGAGTTGGCTCTTCACATCAGGTGGCCAAAGTGTTGGAGCTTCAGCATCAGTTTTTCCAATGAATATTCAGGGTTGATTTCCTTTGGGATTGACTGGTTTGGTCTCCTTGTAGTCCAAGGGACTCTCGAGAGTCTTCTCCAGCACCACAACTCGAAAGCATCAATTTTCGCATTCAGCCTTCTTTATGGTCCAACTCTCACAACGTACGATCTAAATATACACAATTTTTATTTGTCAAGCACACCTCCAAAAGAATAAAATAAAATTTTAAATACATTTAAAAAAAACAATGAAAGTGGTAATATATACCTCACAGAATTATTGTGAAAACAAAATTAGATATTATTTATAAAAATGCTTGGCATATAAAAGTTGAGTAATAAGTCTTGGGAGGATCCAAGTATATGAAATTAAATTATCTCTAGATTCTTTTTGTGTTCTAAAAGTTTATGATATCGACCAAAGTCACTTCTTTAAATACGTTAAAACAAAATTTTAAAGGTTTAGCTGCAGTTCTAATCTGAGCTCGCTAGAGGGCTCTGTTGCCAAACAAATCCGCGTATATTTTCCTGTTGGTTGTGGAAGTTCAGAAACTGAAGTTCCTTTGCACTTTTGAGGCAACATCACTTGACTTCCTAATTATATCCGTCTTTTCTTATTCAGGTTACTGAAGAAGAAGCTTCTAATGCTCACCAGAAATTTTGTACTGGGAATAGGTAAGATGCAGTCTCTAACCATAATACATTTGTTTAAAAGGTGGATTTAATTCTCCCTCACTCCATTTCAAAAACCCTTAGCCCTATTCTATTCTCTTCCAAACTAAGGTTACTGGTCAAAATAAACAACCAAACAAAAAATAGAGGGGTGGTGGAAGAAGGAAGAAAAGAAAGGAAAACAAAATTTGAAGGCAATGTTTTTCTTAAGCACTCTTACCCGAAGAAGCCTGTATATTTCAGGCTGTGCCCACAACACACAAATGTATTTAACAGAAACAAGCATTTCACAAAGCAGCAATTATCTTTAGAGAAGAAGATCCACTTTTATGTTCTCTATTCTACCCTATGCTGCTTAATGGTGCTTTGCATGCATGCTCGCTGGTTCAGTCATTCAGACTCTTTGCACCCGCCCCCCACCAGGCTCCTCTGTCCATGGGATTTTCCAGGCAAGAATACTGGAGTGAGCTGCCATTTCCTCAGGGGATCCATCTGGCTGAGGGATCGACCCGCGTCTCCTGCATCTAATGCACTGGCAGGCAAATTCTTTACACTGGGCCACCTGGGAAGCCTTAAGGTGCTTTGACACACTAGTTAATTTCCTGGATCGCTAAGGGATGCCACCAGTAGTTTTAAAAAAATCTCCTCAAGAGTATGCGGAAACTAAAAAGAACTGGTTTGGGGTACTGTGCAATATGTACCAGCCGACCTCAAAAGACTACGAAGTGGCAAGTGAAAGCCACTCGGCACTACCCTTGGCAAACAGTATGTGGTTCCATTTCTACAAAGAATGAGTATGCATACAGACTCATTTATTTAAAGAGGTGGGCTAGGGTGCTGTGCTGGATTGTGCCTTCTTTTTTTTTTTTTCCAGTCCAGGTTAGAGTTGTCCGTAAGGAACTTGGATAAGATTTGGAAAGCAAAAGCAAAACGGCGGCCAATCCTCGGAAGGTCACTGTGGTCAGATATGATGATGAACCGTGGGTCAAAGCTCCCTGTCCATCTGGTCTTTCTGCTCTCTGGCCCTGATGTCTAATACCAGCTCTGAGCTGTTCAGAAGACGCTTGACTGTGGATCCACAGGGGAGGAAGTTTTATGCAGAGGGAATAGCTTCCCATAGCCTCCTCCTGAGCCCACTCTACTGGTTGGACATGCCTGACTTCACTTTCTCTAAAGTTCGAGGGCTTGGCTTCCCCATCTCTGCTCCAGGCACCCTTCCAGACTTTCACTTCCTCACTTGCAACATTTTTGTTAGATTTAATTCCTGCAATGGGCTAACCAGGTGGCGCGGTGGTAAAGAATCTGCCTGCCAATGCAGGAGATGTAGGAGACATGGGTTGGATCCCTGGGTCAGGGAGATCCTGTGGAGGAGGAAATGGCAACCCACTCCAGGATTCTTGCCTGGAAAATTCCATGGACAGAGGAGCCTGGCGAGCTACAGTCCATGGGGTCACAAAGAGTCAGACACGACTGAGCACAGACATAGACCCACCTAGTTGACTTAGGATAAAGCCAGATCCAGTCTTTGTCATAAAAGGTTGCTGACCTGTTTGTCCCCACTAAAAAATCTGTAACAAGGTGCCCACTAACTTGCTTCTACCAAACTTCAGTTAGACTTGTCTGCTTCCCTGGAGCCCTGTAAGGTGGCGCCTCCCCCTGAGGTTAAGCCAGCATTGGAATGTGGGTTGTTTGTGCTAAGTTGCTTCAGTTGTGTCTGACTTATTGTGACCCCTTGGATTGTAGCCCATTAAGCTTCTCTGTCCGTGGGATTCTGCAGGCATGAATACTAGAGTGGGTTTCCATGCCCTTCTTGAGAGGCTCTTCTCGACCCGGGGATGGAACCCGCATCTCCTAAGTCTTCCTGCATTGGCAGGCGGGCTCTTTACCACGGGCGCCACCTGGGAAGCCTGGAACACGGAATAATTCCTCCTTAATGACATCACCCGCGTCACTGGTCCTCCCACCTGCTCATCTGCTCCCCCAGCTCCTGTTCCTTCTGGCCTTATTTACGCCTCCCCACACAATAGGCCGTCTTGACCACTGAGATGCTCTTAGATCTTAGATTCAGGAGCTCTTGTTCTCCCTATTGCAACATCTCTTTCTCACTATTGGAATAGTCTTTGAATAGTCTGCTTCTTGAAGTCCAATTTTTGTTTTTTTAATATGACAGAAGTGTGAAGTGAGAGAGAGACACTGCTCTGAATAAGTCAGGAGTGAAGGAAGGAGGCACCGGCTGGGAGTTGCTGGGCCGGGGAAATCCTGGAGCAAGGACACGGGAGTGCTGAGGCCACATGCTACGGGGGGAAGGCCCTGCTTGGGCTCCTGGTCACTGCTCAGGTGACTCTGCTGTGCGGCTCTGCAGCATAACCTCAAGAATCTTGTACTTAGTGTGACTGGATTCATTTGGAAGGTCGTAAGGGCACTGCTTTGCAGCAAACTGGGTATTTGACTGAAGATCTGGTCCAGTGGACAGTGACTATTAACAATACCAATAGCTACTAGCTATCGAACACTTAGAAGGTGCCAGGAGCTGAACAGTGAACTTTACATACCTTATTTCAAGTCCATACAACTTTGAAAATTGAGCCTCATTCTCCATATTTTACACCTGAAAGGACCATGCGTCTGAGGCTGTTAAATGCCTTTGCTGGCTGACAGCTAGTGAGTGGGGAGTGACTTTCCTGGATTCCTTATATAAAAATGCCTTTGTCTACAGTGTTTCCGTCGACACTTATGCAAGCTCCTTTAACTCTTCAGATGGGAAATCCACCATCACCCACCTTAAACTATACCCCTGGTTAGCGCTCTTGTGCTCCGCAAAAATAAATAATTTGACAGATTCTCAGTTTCTCCTGCAGGTGTCACCCTTGCCCCCAGATAGGTCTTAGCATTCCCCTCTCAGTACTGGAATTGATCAGAAAGTTTTGAAGAAGACAAAAAACTGATCCTATAATTTATACAGCCTAGATTTCAGGATCAAGACTCTCACCCGTAGATTTAGAGTTCCCCAGCTCCAATGGATTGGTTGTTCTCTCTTTTATATTTTCATTTTATAGGTATTGCTTGTATTTGTGAATAGATAATAGGTTTACAAGTTTTAAACTGAAAAGTATAAAAATGTACAGTGAAAAATCTATCTCCCACCACTGTCACCCATCTGCCAAGTTTTTATCCCCCAGAGAGAAAAACTACTGCTATTAGCTTCTTGTATATCTCCCCCACGCAATTTTACACATATGCAAACAAATACAGGTATATATTACTTTACCATATTGTTTTACACAAATATTATATAAGCTGTTCTGTAACTTCTCCAGATTAATATATTGAATAAGTCTTGTTCACTTTTAAACAACTATAGGATATTCCAATTAATGGCTGTATTATAATTTATTTAATCAGTTCAGTTCAATCACTCAGTCGTGTCCGACTCTTTGAGACCCCATGAATCACAGCACGCCAGTCTTCCCTGTTCATCACCATCTCCCAGAGTTCACTCAGACTCACGTCCATCGAGTCCGTGATGTCATCCAGCCATCTCATCCTCTGT
>SJYC01055648.1:0-16124 GCA_006408675.1 Madoqua kirkii | reverse complement strand
ATGCCAGTGCTCCTAGTCACACAGGAGGTAAGTAGAGGTGGTGAAGCCGTGTAGGACCTTCAGACATTAGTTTGTTCGTTTTGTCTTTGGCAGTTTTTTGGGGCCCAAAGAATGCTGGGAATTATTAAAGGTAACCCTGAAATCTAGGAGAAAAGGTATATGAATTTATAACAGGGCAACACAATAGGAAATGTATTTTAGAAAAATCACCCTGAGATGGATGATTTAAGAGATCATATTTTTAAATTCTGAAGGACAGCAAAACACATCTTATAATCTTTTAGGTAGAGTTAGTCATTGTAGCATGCATGGACTCTGGAGAAATGAGGATTTGCTAGGGATTGTCAACCCAACAGGGATTCCCAGGTGACGCTAGTGGTAAAGAACCTGCCTGCCAATGCAGGAGACGTAAGGTTCAGTCCCTGGGTCAGGAAGATCCCCTGGAGCAGGGAATGCCAACCCACTCTAGTATTCTTGCCTGGAAAATCCCATGGACAAAGGAGCCTGGTGGGCTACGGTCCACAGAGTTGCAGAGTCAGACATAACTGAAGTGACTTAACACACATGCATGAACAAAAGCTTAACCAACTAATTGTACTTTAAATTCAGAGAATCAGACTGGCTGGGATCAGTGGTTTTATTGGGGTTTATTGTCAGATTCTCATGAATTCAGAGACTAATGAGAAGAGAAATATCATGTCTGATAGAACTTTCCAGTCTTAAGAGAGTGAGTCAATGTATTTCTAAGGCTCAACAACCTTTCTACAGGAAGAAAGGGATAGAAACTATTTGAAACTTCTGGTGTTCTCAGAAGGACTTTGGAGGAGGCTGATTATGTAGCCTCTTGAAGGAGTCGGGTTGGAACTGATCTCAGTAAGCATTGATGCTGTTGCAACTTTGTGATGCATAAGGAACACAATTCTTTCCCAATAGGGGATGAGCTCAGAGCCAGGGAACGTTTTAGTTCAGAATATTGAGAGCCTCCGGATCCTTCAGTAACAGGCGGGAAGAGGCCTGAGGGCGGCCATTCTGAGCATTGGTGTTACATATTGAGTTTTCTCAACCCTAATAATATTTCACATTGACGCCAACTTAAAAGGCTTAACGTGGTATTAGAACAGCAGTAACCTCAAGTAGAGAAAACCAAAGAATGAGCTAAGCTGATCCAGCCAGACAGTTATATTTGCTACCTTACTCATAAATGAAAATTCTTGGATGTGAAGAAGTACTTGGCAGTTAACTTTTAAGGTTTGTATGAATTGCAATACCTTTTATAGTATAGATGCGTATCAAACCACTGCTTCCTTGCCACTGCTAAACTGGGCATGAATAGACAGCAATGGATAGCAACTCCAGCAACTGAACTTCTGCTCTTACGACTGGTCAAAGTTGAGAAACAGAAATAGAGATGCTCTATTCCTCTGCGACAAGCCAGCCTTTGGGGCTTCCCCTGTGGCTCAGTGGTAAAAAATACACCTATAATGCAGGAGACATGGGTTTGATCCCTGGGTTGGGAAGATTCCCTGGAGAAGGAAGCGGCACTCTACTCCAATATTCTCGCCTGGAGAATCCCATGGACAGAGGAGCCTGGTGGGCTAGAGTCCATGGGGTCACGAAGAGTCAGACAGGACTGAATTGACCTGGCATGCCTGCCACTGCGAGGCTCAAATCTCTGATTCTCTGTCTATTGTCATCTGGGATGCTAAAAACTTGTGTCCTGAAGACTGTACTATCTGTCATCAGCCACGAATTAAGTAACCTAAGACTTTGGCAGTTATCCCACAGGAGAATGGAAGTCTGACCAAGAGGCCAGCAAAAAAATTCAAGGTGACAGAAAGTAGTGGAGTCTTTAAATGGGAAAAAATACATCTTCTCTAAAGGCCAGAACCCAGCTCTGGGAATGGCAGAAATGAACACTAATGAGGGTCTTTAGAAGGTGCTGGGGTGCTTCATGAGTGGACAGTGGGTAGCCCTGATGCTTTCTCAGCAGTATCCCCTCAGCGTGCTTAGGAGATGCCTGGTGATTATACCTCTGGACTGTGGATAAACCAAAGAGAAAAGGAGTACAACACTGTTATGTAGCTCACATATTTGACAGAAAGTTAGAGACTTTGGCTCAGATAACAAGCAGGATTCAAGCAAGACTGGAAAGCAGACAGCACATCCAAGGTTGTACCCCAGGGTCGTGTGCAGTGCCTGAGCCCTTGCTGACTCCACCACCATGAATCACCTCTAATGTTCTATATCTTCCTCTGCATTCAAAATCCCAGGTAAGGAAGGAAACCTCTGATATTCTGTAATTTTCATAATGAGATAAAGTCTGTATCTCTTAAAATACTCATGTGTTGTGAGTTCTTTTTGTTTTAAACAGTATGAATGGGATTTAAGTGCTGGGTGAAAATCACTGGCAAATACCTTTTTCCATCACCCTGGTGACTGCCCAATATCCCACATGCATTCTTCCTCTTGTAATTGAACTTCACTGGAAAAGTTAGTGAAAGATTGGTATTATTTCTCACTTACTTTTCAAAAAAAAAAAACAAACATGTTTGTGCATCTATCAGAGCCTGGAATTTTTTTGAAAGGAAGGATTTTTATTAATGATTTAGTTTCTTTATCATCAGTCTACATTATAGAAATTGTGAATATTTGACTATAATAGGACTATTTAGATATCTATTTCTAGTGTAGATTTTAAGTGGTATTTTCTGGAAATTTATCCATAGCATCTACATTCCCATATTTATGTGCATAAAATTGTTGATAATATCTTAAGATTTTCATGAGATTCACCTTTTTCAGTACTGATATTCTTTTATTTATGCATTCTGTCTTCTTGATTAGTATTGTTAGGTACTTCTCAATATTTAACAAACTTTTTCTTCTGGTGATTTTTCAGTATCAGAAGTTTGTTGTTTACATCATTATTCTCTACCTTATTTTATCATTATTTCCTCATGCTTCTTTGAGTTTATCTAACAAATTTTTATCTTAATTTCTTGAGACTTCTGGTGTTACTATGACACGTCAACAGCCTGAAAGGCATTACTCTTACTTGATTAAGATCAAGAACAAGATGTAGAAGGCATGGACCATACTAACACCCAACTTATCCTAAAGGGCAATTATACTACCCACCAACCAACAGTAGCAAAAGATGCAATATTTTCAAGTGCAGGTAGAATTTACAAAGGTAGACCATATGCGGGACTTCCTTGGTGGTCCAGTGGCTAAGACTCCACACTCTCGATGCAGGGGTCCCTGGATCAATCCCTGGGCAGGGAACCAGATCCCGTATGCTACCACTAAAACCCAGCTCAGTTCAGTCACTCAGTCATGTCCAACTCTTTGCAACCCCATATACTGCAGCACGCCAGGCCTCCCTGTCCATCACCAACTCCTGGAGTTTACTCAAACTCATGTCCACTGAGTCGGTGATGCCATCCAGCCATTTCATCTTCTGTCATCCCCTTCTCCTCCCACCTTCAATCTTGCTCTGCACTGGGGTCTTTTGAGTCAGTTCTTCACATCAGGTGGCCAAAGTATTGGAGTTTCAGCTTTAGCATCAGTCCTTCCAGTGAATATTCAGGACTGATTTCCTTTAGGATGAACTGGTTGGATCTCCTTGCAGTCCAAGCGACTCTCAAGAGTCTTCTCCAACACCACAGTTCAAAAGCATCAATTCTTTGGTACTCAGCTTTCTTTATAGTCCAACTCTCACATCCACACATGACTACTGGAAAAACCATAGCTTTGACTAGATGGACCTTTGTTGGCAAAGTAATATCTCTGCTCTTTAATATGCTGTGTAGGTTGGTCATAACTTTTCTTCCAAGGAGCAAGCATCTTTTAATTTCATGATAATTAAGACCCAGTGCTAAATAAATAAACATTTTTTAAAAAGGCAGACAATATACTGGGTCACAAAACAAATCTCAATACATTTTTAAAGGACAAATATTTTAGACCATCTTCCAATGTATGGATTATGCCTTCATCATCCAAAAATAGTCTCAAAGTCCAAAAATCCATAGTAACTCTTCATCCAGGAAGAGACAAACTCATAAGTATATTTCTTAGTTCATAAAAGCAATGCTATTAAGAAGCTAGTTTCCTTTAAATATTTTTAAAGTTGCATCAACTTTCCTTTAATGCAAGAGAACCAAATAAATAATTTCACTCCTGTCCATAACTATAATACATTAAAAGGAAATTCCAGGAGGCTTAGAGGATGCCTGTTGCTATAGGACTGTATAACAAATAGTTGGTCACCTAGGAAAAGTGCCAAGACCTCAAGTAGGCAAACCTGACTGCTAGCAGAGAGCCCTCATATGATAGTAAACTAATCAGAATCCGTGTTATTAATACTAGGTAAAGGATTTCTTTGGAAGGAATGCTGCTAAAGCTGAAACTCCAGTACTTTGGCCACCTCATGCGAAGAGTTGATTGGAAAAGACTCTGATGCTGGGAGGGATTGGGGGCAGGAGGAGAAGGGGACGACCGAGAATGAGATGGCTGGATGGCATCACCAACTGGATGGACGTGAGTCTGAGTGAACTCTGGGAGTTGGAGTTGGACAGGGAGGCCTGGTGTGCTGCGATTCATGGGGTCACTACGAGTCAGACACGACTGAGCGACTGAACTGAACTGAACTGAAGTGCCGTCTGTTACTTAGAAGCTTCTTACCCCTGAGGGAGCTGATAGGGAAGATACCTGCCTCAAGACTCTGACACCAGCATCCAGGACCGAGTTAATAAACTCTCAGTGAGGCCAGAGAGGAGCCCTTCACCTCTATGAGAAGTTAGAAGAGGAATGGTCAGGAGGAGCAAGACGAAAGTGAAGTGGGGGCCGTGAACCATCAGCCTTGGCTAAGGAGAGTAGAACTGTCTCCCAACAAGAAAGAGGAGGCCCCACCTCTTCCACAGATCTGCATTTGGGACTGGTAAAATTTAAACCTGTTGGGCCTCATCAGTGTGATGCAGAAAAATACAAAGAAACAGGTGGTGCCTGCTGGACATGGATGGGAAGTTCAGATTCTGAAACCGAGGATAAAGGACAATTCCCTGTAGGAAGTAAGAAAGCTGCTGCTGCTGCTGCTAAGTCACTTCAGTCGTGTCCGACTCTGTGCGACCCCATAGACGGCAGCCCACCAGGCTCCCGTCCGTGGGATTCTCCAGGCAAGAACACTGGAGTGGGTTGCCATTTCCTTTTCCAATGCATGACAGTGAAAAGTGAAAGTAAAGTCGCTCAGTCGTGTCCGACTCTTCGGGACCCCATGGACTGCAGCCCACCAGGCTCCCCCATCCGTGAGATTTTTCCCAAGAGTACTGGAGTGGATTGCCATTGCCTTCTCCAAAAAGAAAGCTAGTCCAGACCCTATCTGACCTGGGATAAGCTGCGTATGCCTCCGGAGGTCACCCTGCAAGCCCTCCCTCACCTATTTCTAGACCTTGTTGTTGTTTAGTTGCTAAGTCAAGTCTGACTCTTTTACAGCCCCATGGACTGTAGCCCAGCAGGCTCCACTCTCCATGGCATTTCCTGGGCAAAAATACTGGAGTGGGTTGCCATTCTCTTCTCCAGGGAATCATGGGACCAGGGATTAAACACTTGTCTCCTGCTGGATTCTTTACCACTGAGCCACTTGAATAAGGCCTAACACAGAGAAACAGAGGGAAACTTTTTTAAAAGCAAAATCATGAGCCAGAGTAACGCTAAGAAGGGGTCAGCGTGGCAGAGTGAGTGGATTGAGTTTTGACACACACTCCATCTGCAGTTCTTCACTCAGCCTCACCTCACAGAGTGGATCTGAAATGAACCCAAATGATTGGCATTCTGCTTTGCTAAAGGAACCAGATCCTGGGAAAGGGCATCAAAAGGGTAAAAAGGACTACTTATTGATTGAAAGGGTACTACTCATTGATTGAGAGAGTACAGAAGGAGTCATATTTTCTCTAAGGATCACTCGGGCTTGGGGATAGGGGTAGCCCTGTCACCCTAGATTGCTGCTGTTTAGTTGCTCAGTCGTGTCTGATTCTTTGCAACCCCGTGGACTATAGTGCGCCAGGCTCCTCTCCATTCATGAGATTCTCCAGGCAAGTCCTAGAGTGCGCTGCTGTTTCCTTCTGCAGAGAATCTTTCCGACCCAGGGATCGAACCCACATCTCCAGCCTTGTCAAGTGGATTCTTTACTGCCGAGCCATGAGGAAAGCCCCGGTCAGCCTAGAGAAGAGGTCACAAATGCACAAAGTGACCGTGAAGACAAACAGAGGAGAGTCAAGGAGCCAATTCCAAATCCCCGTACTCATCTGGATTCATGTGGTGTTGGAAGATACAGCCCTAATCTGAAATACAGACTATTTCTTTACAAACTATGTGCGTGTTTGACAACCAAACAGCAAAGCTGTTTAATAACTGATTCTATTTCCACTATTAAGGAGACGGTATTGGAGTAATTGCGAGATATCTGACAGCAGATACAAAATACAATGCCCTTGAGGGTATATAAGGCTGTCTGTTTATATACCTCCTGCACACGACATACAACCCTGGGCAAGATCGGAGGCAAAAGGAGAAGGGGGCGGCAGATGAGATGGTTGGATGGCATCGCTGACCCAGTGGACATGAGTTTGAGCAAATTCTGGGAGAGAGTGGAGGACAGAGGAGCCTGGTTTGCTGCAGTCCGTGGGGTCATGAAGAGTCAGACTGGACTTAGGGACTGAACAACAACATCAATACCGCTCCTGTAGGCCTGCATCTTACCCTTGGTATTATTATTTTCTCCAAAGTAGTTATTTGATTCTATGTTTGCATATTTAAAAATATCCCATAGTGAAAATTTACCAAAGTCTAGAATTAGAAGTTAAGAGGGTGTGCCAGAGACAGCCGATTGTCCCCCTAACTCCAGTCTCCCTTCTCTATACAACAGACTGGTGGCTGGGCCCCAGGGACTTTAGAGACTACATTTCCCAGCTGCTCTTTTAGCTCAGTGAGGTCACATGACTCAGTTCTTGCCAGTGAAGTGTGTGTAGAGGGGACTTGTGTTGTTTCAACCTCTGAGCCACAGGACAGTGGATTTGTAGGTTCCTTTCTCACTTCTGGCAAGGTATATGCCCCTCATCCAAGACTCAGCTTCCACTCACTGAGGAAGACCTGCTCTGATCAAAGCAACAGGAAGCAGAGTACCCGAGTCTCTGAGTGAGCACCTTGAGAGCTACCTACAGCTCTCAGCCCAGATTGCTCTCTGCATATACTGTGCTCTCTGGATTTAGTGTGAGATGAATACACCTCCATGTCTTTACATCACAGTACTTTGAAACCATTTGGGGTTTCTGCCTCAGCCTGTGATCAAGCTTACAACACAGATTTTAATAAAAAGTAGAGTACCTTGGCAGGTGAGAATTTTACTTCCCTCTGCTTTTGTATTTTGTAAATTAGTAATCTAAATGATCGACTGTATAGTTTTTTTCAATTTAACAAAGACATGGCAGTTTGTTTTTAAAACAAAAAAACTGAGTAGAGGTGATTAGCACCTCTGTGAACCTTGAGAATTGTTCTTATCAAATCATAGAACCATCAAATTTTATAACTTGGAGGAGGGATAAATTAGGAACTTGGATTCATAGATACACACTAGTATATTTAAAGTAGATAAAGAATAAGGTCCTACTGCATAGTAGAAGGAATTCTACTCTATATATATGAATGTTTTATATATATATACATATATATATTCAATTATGTAATCACTTTGCTATACACCAGAAACTAACACAACATTGTATATAAACTATACTTAAATTTTTTAAAAGATTATATAGCCTGGCCCTGGATGTGAGAAAAGAAATATAGTGTCATCAGTGAGGAAATGACCTGATCAAGATTTCAAAAATTTGCTCAACTATGTGTATTAGAGCATCATTATCTTTCTATCTGCCCTTACCAAGGGCATGTATGTGTCGGGGATACACAAACACACTTGGAAAGGAAAGGCCCCCATATTTTAGAATCTTAAAGGGAAAGATCAAAAGTTTTCATAAGTCAAAGCTTATCACACAAATGAAAACTGAAAAAATCAGTGTTGAGTGAAGTGAAAAGTAGCCCTGTCCGAAGAGTTCATATTTAATGGTTAATTTCCCCTGCTTTTAGAGACTCTGAGCACCTTCTCCACTGCCTTTGCAATGGCTAATCATTCATAAGCAGCACTTTGCAATCTGCAGGTACAGAATTGGTATGCTTTTCTTCCTTCCCACTCACTGCTACAAAACAGTCCATAAAAATCGCTTGCAAGGCTGACCATGTTTAGGATTCAGAGGATGTTCCCTGCTTTTCTACACCATCACTGGCAGGAATAACAAACTTCACCATTGGGGCCTGATTATCGCCTTCAGAGAGCCAGTGCGCAGCAAGGGGTGGAGTCAGGGGCAGGGAGGGTGGCTGCGCCGGTGTTTAGATGCGGTTGTGGGAGATCAGAGGCCAGCCAGGCGCAGCCCCTAACAGGCCGCCTCAGGGACAGGAGCAGGGGGCAGGGGGTGATGCCTGGGAATCAGTGCAGGGGAGGCCTCTGAGGGTGTGATTGTACTACTCTCCTCTGCTCATTTTACCCAGCCCCTCATATTTACTGTCTTGGATTTAACGGGCTAATTTATACCACCAGCTCCCTGAGTCCTGATTTCTATAGAGACAATTATAAGGATGTACGCAAATATGTGTGTATAATTCTAGGGTAGCTCTTAGAAACTCCCCTTCTGACACAGAATATTTTTCTTTTTCTCTCTTTTGGTGTCTCTTGATATCATGATGTTTTCTAATTGCCTTTTTGTGTAGCTTTCTTCTTTTAACATTAACAGCTGAACAGCTGCTTCTGTTTTGTCTTACCATCCCCCAACATCAGAAATAGAGAATTAAAAACAAGACAAAAACTACATATCCATATAGAAATGAAAATCTCTAAGAACACAATCTAGAATTGTGAAGAATAATAAAGAATTCACAAGATTTAACAATAGAGCTCACTATAAGTGTGACATTTGCCTAATGCGTCATACATGTTAACTCACTTAATTCTCAGGACTGCCCAGTGGATTGCTGCTGCTGCTGCTGCTAAGTCGCTTCAGTCGTGTCTGACTCTGTGCGACCCCATAGACGGCAGCCCACCAGGCTCCCCCGTCCCTAGGATTCTCCAGGCAAGAATACTGGAGTGCGTTGCCATTTCCCTCTCCAATGCATGAAAGTGAAAAGTGAAAGTGAAGTCACTCAGTGGTGTAGGACTCTTAGCGACCACATGAACTGCAGCCTACCAGGCTCCTCCGTCCATGGGATTTTTCAGGCAAGAGTACTGGAGTGGGGTACCATTGCCTTCTCCGATATTATACACATATATAGGAAAGGAAAGTCGCTCAGTCGTGTCCGACTCTTTGCAACCCCATGGACTGTAACCTAGCAGGCTCCTCTGTCCATGGGATTTTCCAGGCACTAGTACTGGAGTGGATTGCCATTTCTTTCTCCAGCGGATCTTCCCAACCCAGGGATTGAACCCAGGTCTCCCGCATTGTAGACACACGCTTTACCGTCTGAGCCACCAAGGAAGTCATATATATATATTTATTTATATAAAGCTTTTCTACGACAGTGGATTAGGTACTGTTAATATCCTCATTTGACCGATGAAGAAACTGAGGCACAGAGAACTTTGGTAGCTTGTCCAAGGTCAAGGGAATATTTATCTGATTAGACACCCTGGCCCCAATCCTAATTTTAAGGAGTCTGTGTGCAAAATCCAGGCATAGCAGTGCTAATTAAAGCCCCAAGTAAGATACATGCAGACGGTATTGCAAGTGAAGCACTTGGGTTCTAACATCAAACATCCTGATTTAGGGTCCTGGTTTTACTGTTTACATGCTGTGAGAATTTGAGCAAGTAGTTACTTAACCCCTCTGAGTTTCAGTTTCCCCAAGTGTCATCCATGGCGATAATGATGATGAAATCTAACACATGGGGAAGAGCTTAGCACACAGTAGGAAGCTGTATTTCTGGTGCCCAGCACATAGTAAGTGCTCGGAAAATATTTGTTGAATGTCAGCTATCAGAGTAGTGCATGTTGACAAGAGGAGCAAATTGTGATTTATTAAAGCCAAGCCTGACTGTGTGTTTAGTCTTTCAAAAACTGCCTCATTTGTCCAACATTTGAGGTATATGAATGGATCGTATCAATAAAGCAGAAAACCCACTGATACTGCTTTGATGATGATGTTTCAACCAATAAAAATGGTCTACCTTGCTTCCTTCTGCCACAGATGGCGTGCTCACTTATAGGATAGCTAAATGTTTAAAGAATAGTTGGCAGCTTATGAATAGTGATTATGGTACTGATTTCTTCAATTTTTTTCCTCCTTAAATAATGTTCATCCATAAATGATTGCCTGATAGAATATTTGTAGGGCAAACATCTGTATCTGATTTGAAGAAAATGGCTCAAAATGTAGATTAGACATTGTGGTATGAGATGTTTATGTTGGATTTCACATTAAAAAAAAAAAGGAAACCTAAAGAGCTATGAAATTCAAAGGGCCACTAAAGATAGAAAGTGAAAATGTTAGTCACATTCGACTCTTGGCAACCTCATGGACTGCAGCCCACCAGGCTCCTCTGTCCATAGAATTCTCCAGGCAAAAATACTGGAGTGGCTTGCCATTTCCTTCTCCAGGGGATCTTCCCAACCCAGGGATCGAACCCAGGTCTCCTGCATTGCATGCAGATGCTTTACCATCTGCACTGCTAGAGAAGCCCAAAGGATGTGGGAACATTTTTTAATAAACAAGCCAATTAGCATCGAGCCAACGTACAAAAGTGTTTGAAATAATAAGTGACAATGTACTTTACCTTATACAAGGGCTAGTCTCAGAGTTTGTTGACTCCTTGTCTCTATTTTTTCTTTTGTTTTCTTTACTTATGATTCTTTGAAATCTCTGCCAAATTTCCAACTTTTTGGGAAATCTTTCTTGCTTTTTCCCACTCTACCATAGAGATGAAACATGAAATATATTCTTACTTGTTAGCTTTGTTGAACATAACTTGGATGCTTATTAATTTATTGACCTGAAATGTTTCAAAATGTTTTTCTTAAAATGCACATATTTATTTGTAATTGTAATTCTTTGACTGTAAAGAAAAACAGAAAGATTTTCAGACTCTTATAATGGCTAATCACCCCCCTTAACATGCTCTTACATGATATTATTCCTATTTGACAAGTTAGAATATTATGAAACTATTTGAACAGTTCAGCAATTTATCTCCATCAACCTGAGCCTTTAGTGAGGGGGAAAGTTTGACTTAAAAATGATGATGTAATATTAAGAAAGTCAAAGTACCGAAAGATATACTATAGATTTAGGCGCTTATGATATTTTATCTTCTATCATTTTTAGTCCATATGGTAAGAATACCTTAATAAGAAAAAACATTTTGAAAAGAGACTATTAAATATAATTTCACTTTCAAAAGATTATAAGTTGAAGTTGAATTTTTACAATATTCTGAAAAAAATTTATTCACTACTGTTGTTAAATAGCTTCATGCAAAGTAAGAAAAGTCAAGCCAAAAAAATGACCCCAAGATCTAATGCCAAATGGACATACGGCTAACTTTTTAAAATATTTATGAATCATCCTTTATCAGCTTCAGGCTATTCAAAATTTGAACATACATACACATGTATTTGAATAATAAAGAGTTCACTTTAAAATATCAGTTTGGAAATCTTCCAAAACAGAAATGCTTCAAGTGAACCTTAAGATCTTGTTCTTATAGGAGAACGTAAAGGTTTTCAAATGTGTTAACTGTTTTTCACATTAAAAACTTAATAATTGGGAGATGATCTCTTTCGCTATCTTATATGCTAATTAAAGTTATGTTTTTCTGTTAGGCTAGAAATCGTCTGGCCAATAATGTGAATTATATTAGCCTCTGTTTTCAAACTGATCCTCGAAAACACAGAGGGCAAGGAAAGATCAAAGAAATAAGCCACTCCAGACTGGCAGTGGTAGTTTTAATAAGTAAGGGAACTTACATAGGGAGCTTGTCTTGGCGACTGCAAGACGGAGTAGACCTCCGCATCCACCAGGCAGCATCCTTAAAGCTGGTACAGAGCCCTTAACCGGATTCAGTCCCGAATTCAGTCCCAGTGGCCTCACCAACACATTGCTCTCTCAAGGCTGTGGGAGCACTGAACAGGAGGTACATTCCAAGGACAAGGGAGGAGGGAGGAACCTGCTATCTCCAGATTGCCTGGCTCCAGCTCTTGTGTCAACAGGCAGTTATGTCCTCTCGATGACCTCCTCCAACATGCCTTCTGCAAGGAATTTAATCTGAATACTTAAATGTAGGAGAGTAAGGACGTGAAGGTCACAAGGGCACCGCTGGTCTCAGGGCTCTGTCTTGTCATCCCTGCCGTATGGGACCTCTCCCTGGAGGACAGATAAAGGCAGTGTATACTCTTGGTTCCAGGGAAGATGCTAGCATACCATTCGAAAGTCCCTTGGGAAGGGTTCCTTTATGGCTCACTGCTCTCAGGGGAGCCAGAGCATCACAACCAACCACCTGAGCGGCCAGTGCTGGAGGTGTGAGCAGGAAGAGAGACACGTGACAGTAAGTATTTATACAGGAGGCAAGAGGGCTCAGTCGTTTTCATTCGTCCTCACTCCATCCTTAGCTTGACTCCGTTTCTAGCAAAATGGGGTAGCTCTTCTGTGTATTCACAGCTTATTGTTCCTAATGACTAAATTGTATATCGTAACCACTGCCTCAAGTGGTAAAGAATCCATCTGCCAGTGCAGGAGATGTGAGTTTGACTTCTGGGTTGGGAAGATCGCCTGGAGAAGGAAATGGCAACCCACTGCAGTATTCTTGCCTGGAGACTCCCATGGACTGAGGAGCCTGGCGGGCTGCAGTCCATAGCGTTGCAGGGAGTTGGACATGACTGAGGGCACATGCACATCTTGCAAACACTGCCAAGTGATAAGACCTGGGATATCTTCAGGGAATTTCAGAAGGAAGAAGGTTATAACATAAGCCTTTACTGCTTTTAAGTGACTTAGTGCTGTTACTAGCCTATCCTTGATTTCTAACAGGCTTGGTGGAGCACATAAAGCATATTCATCACATAATGTTTAGAAAGTAAGCATAAACTCCAAGGGAAAAATTCCATAATCTTGTCACCCAGAATAGCCACTGTTAACATTTTTGTATAAACTTTCTATCTTTTTTCTATGCTCACCCACATAATAATAACAATGTCTAATATTAATTTAGTGTTTACTTGGTGGTGATTACTAAATTCTTTATAAGCGTTATCCCATTTAATTCTTATTAAAATTGTAAGAGATGGGCACTGTTATGCCCATTTTACAGGTGAAGATGTTGAGGCTTAAAGAGTTTAAGCCATTTGTACAGAATCACACAGGTAGTGAGTGAATCATTTGCATTAGTTTTAACCCAGGTATGCCTGACTCCAGAGCCTGTGTTCTCGACTTCAATGTACTATTTCTGAGTTATACATGCCTTTGATACTATAAAATTTCATTTTATAAGTTGTGCTTTATAATGCTTCTTAAAGTATAATGCTGTAATGAAGTAAACATATGAAGGAAGAGAAATGTAATGTACAAAATTTGTATTCTGAAATACATAAAATATTTAGATTTCACTTCTCAAATAGTCAAATGACATTTGGAGTTGGCACAGGAGAGATAACAAATAATGAAGCATAAAAAATGCTCAGATTTGCTGGTTAAAGGCACATATAGAGTATCGAAGTATATTGATACATTGTAATTATTATAGATGTGTAATTATTTTTTTAATACAGATGACTCTTTTAGAGTGTTGGTAGATCTATTAGGATCAATCTTTGCAAGGAGCAATTACAAGAATTATGAAGACATGTTTCTAGGAAATAATCTAGAGAAGTAACTTACCAAAAAAAGCGGTTTAATTTCTTTTGGCGAGGTAGGTTTATTTGATTCCTAGAAATAGAAATTTGAAAAAACTTGTAATGAGGCAGAACACAAGGATATAGATACTGATTTCACAGCTGGAAAAAATGAAGATTTATATTTGGACATTGATGGGATGTGAATTTAAAGTGAAAGAACTAATTTATGTTTTATAATCACTGTATTTTCCCCTATGCATTTAAATACTTAAAATGATCCTTTTGAGATCCAAAGACTTCTATCTTTGCTGTATAGATATTTTCATGTTTGCATTTTATTACTGAACATGAAAAACACATTGTATGCATTTTGGCTTAGCATCATCCTCAAAAGAAAAGCTGATGGAAGGAAATGAAAGGAGAAAGGGTGGGGAATGCGGGGCCGGGGCGGGGGGGGCAAAGACACGTGATGGCAAAGGTGAAGGCGGGAAATATGGGTGATTATAACACAATTATATCACAAATATAGGCAATCACAGAGTATAGAGTATAACTGGTGCTGTACTTGGAAGTTATTCACAAAGCATTTAGAGAAATCTGAAGCTATACAGCAGACACCTTTGAATTCTTTTGTCCAAAATTGAAGGCCACTTTATGCTTGTATTTATTTATTGCAGAGTCTTTGCACTTACTATATAAAACATAGGCGATGTCCCTTAATGAAAAGTGTCCAGAAGAAAAATAAAAGTTGGAATCCCTGACTTCCCCAGAAGTCACTCTTTAATAACATAGCCTACCTAAAAATACCTAAAACATTTCCTACCTGCTGTATATCCCATACAAAACTGTGTATAACATTGGGCAGTGCTTTAAATTAGTCTCCTCACAGATCTTTATTCTGAGCATGATGCAGAGCCCAGGTCATCCTAAACATTTTCAAGCATGTTTTTAGAGGGGGGCACTTTTCATTTTAATAGCTGATTCTGGTGGCTCACCTTTCTTTTCTGTGGTTTTAGAGCCTTTGGACCACTGAGGTGAATGTTCAGTTTATTCCTTGCAATGAAAATATAATTAACTGAGGAATAATTTCCAGAGGAGATTTTCTGGCAGACAAGAGGGCACATGGAGTACGAAAGTTCTGCTGGAACCTGTGTTAAGTGGGGCCCTGCCTGTAGTCAGCGCTAATGGATGGCAGGTGCACAAACGCAAGTCTTGAAGGCTAGTCATGACCCCAGAGTCTGAGGGGGTCCTCGAGTCTGGTAATGTCAAGATTGAATATTGAAGTTAGAGAGTACAAAGCTCTACCTTTGGTATTTTTCATGAAGGCTGGATTAATTATAGCAAACTATAGCTAAGATTTATTGCACGTTTTTCCTGGAGAAGGAAATGGCAACCCACTCCAGTATTCTTGCATGGAAAATCTCATGAACAGAGAAGTCCATGGGTCACAAGAGTTGGACATGACTCAGCAGCTAAAACAAAAATCACAGGTTTAGGGACTGTATCAATTGCTTCACATGGATTAACTCATTGAAATATCATAGAAAGACAAGTAATATTATTGCCCCTTTTAGGCTACTAGGAAACTTGGGCCTTAGAGGAGTCTAGTATTAATAACATGTGCAAATAGACAAAAACAGTAAATGGTAGACTTAAGTTCCACACCCAGTCTAATTCCAGAACAGGGGAGCTTAGCCACACTCCTATCTCTCTGGAGGCCCTAAAGCACCTCCGGGTAGCTATAGCAAGTTAGCAATTTGCCCAGTATGGGGTGTGTGTGTGTGGGGGGGGCGGTGTGTGGTGTGTGTGTGTGTGTGTGTGTGTGTGTGTGTGTGTGTGTGACTCAGTCGCGTCTGACTCTGCAAGCCCATGGGGCCCACCAGCCTCCTCTGTCAATGGAATTCTCCAGGCAAGAATAGTAGAGTGGGTTGCCATTCACTTCTCCAGGAGATCCAGGTATCCAACCCAGGTATCAAACCCAGGTCTCCTGCATTGCAGGCAGATTCTTTACCATTGTGAAGGTCATTTAAACTGTTCTTAAAGACCTTCTTTCAAACTTTGAAGCAATAGCTAGATTAAGAAGTGAAACGGGTTAGTTTATAATTTGTAGGGAGTATGCAGGAAACACGCTGTACTTTCAGCACATTTTTTGTAAACCTAGAGTGCTCTAAAAATGTAAGATCTAGTAATATAC
>SJYC01055646.1:0-10023 GCA_006408675.1 Madoqua kirkii | reverse complement strand
TTATTTTACCTCTAATTTTATTTAGAAATAATGACTGGTTTTGATAGAAAGATTTTTTTTAATTAATTTTTTCATTTTAGTCAAATGACTCCAAGATGCTTACTTTGTAGTGAACTTTCTGAATGTAAGGGAAAAGGACAAATAAAGTAGAGGATATGAAAATATCTTCAATTCCATGAATTTCAAGTTTATTTTTAAACATCAACTGTAATTACCTTAAAATTAAGGGAAATTGTTTGACTAAAGTCTTATTTTCCATTGCACCATATGCATATCACTGTCTCTGCCTTTAGTCTATTCTCCCTTCAAACTATGACCAACAAGCAGATCTGAAATATGTATCCATCAAGTTAAAATGAAGCATCACCTCCTCTACAAAGAAGCTTTCCTACATCCAGAGTCAGTCATAGCTTCACAGGTTCTTCTAGAATACTTTATACCCATCTAAACAGATGTTCCATAAATTGTGTCATTCTCAGACTTAGGCAACATCAGTGATTCAAAAAAGCCACTTTACTTGAAAGGACCACTGCCTTGGCCTTTAGGCAGCTTTCTCCCTCCCCAAACTCCAGGGCCAATAGCTTCTGGTAGCAGTCGTGATTTAGTCGCTAAGTCATGTCCCACTCTTGTGACCCCACAGACTGTAGCGCTCCCCGCTCCCCTGTCTATGGGACTTCTTAGGCAAGAATGCCGGAGTGGTTTGCCATTTCCTTCTCCAGGGATCTTCCCGACCCAGGGAGCGAACCTGTGTCACCTCCATTGACAGGCAGATTCTTTAACACTGAGCCACCAGGGAAGCCAGCCAAGAGCGTCTACCTTTCTCTATAAATACTCTGTTTCTCTTGTACCATCCTGTGCTGAGTTTCCTCTCTCAGAAATTACCTCTCCCTCTGTTTGCCAGAAAATTTTAAGGCTGAGTTTAAACCTACTTCCTATGTGAAGTCTCCCCTATCCTCTTACTGAAAATGAAGCTTACTGATTCACCTTGGGTCAATTTGATAGCATCCTGTTCTTCCTCTGTTCTAGGAAGCTCAAACAGCATCTGAATTACTTTTCTACACTCTAAAATAGAGTATTGGGGGCACATTTTGATAAAGAAATACTTTTTTGATGAAAACTTACATAAATCTTCCAACCTGTTAAACTGTGTTTTTAAATCTCTTGCTTCTGTTTGCATTTATGATCTTTACATTTTCTTTCTTTCTTTCTTTCTTTCTTTCTTTCTTTTTTTGGTAGTTACTCAATGAAAATAATGAGGCTACTTTGAGAGCATTTGAAACAAGAATCAGAGTAACATTTATTTTCATGTCTATCACCTGTACTTTTCCCTTATTTTTAAATTTTCTTTAGGTTGCACAGACAGTTTTGGAAACAAAAATAAATTGCTCTTGACTGGGTGGCATACAGCACAGCCAGAGGGAGCAGGAGTGCATGGGGCTTCTACCAAGTTTATTGCTAATTTTGAACACCCATACTATACTACTGGGGTTTCCCTGGTGGCTCAGATGGTAAAGAATTTTCCTGTAATGCAGTAGACCCGGGTTTGATCTCTGGGTCAGGAAGATCCCCTGGGGAAAGGAATGGCTGCCCACTCCAGTATTCTTGCCTGGAAGATTCCATGGACAGAGAAGCCTGGTTGCCTACAGTCTATGGGGTGGCAGAGCTGGACACAACTAAGCAGCTAACACTTTCACTTTCACTCTCCTACCATGGACCTCAGAGGAAATGAATAATTTCATAGTTTGGGGACTCATGAAATATAGATTTAGAGGCTTATTATTGCATTAATTACTTAACAGTATCTGGAATTCTGGTTAGAAATATAAACTACAGACAAAAATTTCTTGCCTGGAAGATTCCATGGACAGAGAAGCCTGGTTGCCTACAGTCTATGGGGTGGCAGAGCTGGACACAACTAAGCAGCTAACACTTTCACTTTCACTCTCCTACCATGGACCTCAGAGGAAATGAATAATTTCATAGTTTGGGGACTCATGAAATATAGATTTAGAGGCTTATTATTGCATTAATTACTTAACAGTATCTGGAATTCTGGTTAGAAATATAAACTACAGACAAAAAATAAAATACATATGAAATCTTTTTATAATACCATTTTAGTACTTGCCATTAAAACACTGATATATGGAGAAGGCAATGGCACCCCACTCCAGTACTCTTGCTTGGAAAATCCCATGGATGGAGGAGACTGGCAGGCTGCAGTCCATGGGGTCGCTAGAGTCAGACATGACTGAAGTGACTAGGCAGCAGCAGCATATATACACATGTATATATATTTATGTATATTTATAAATTATGTGATGCACATCTGTACATATAATGGCTTATGAAATATGCATAGTCACCTTTGCAATCTGTGGTTCTGAAATGGTAAAATTGTTACTTCCACAATTTTATATAAGGGAACAGGCACAGAAATAAGCTTTTCTTTGTAACATGACCAGTACAAAGATGAAGTCATCCATTTGATGAAACAGTTATCATATGAGCCAACTTCACCCTGATGGTGGTAGATGTTCAGTAGCTTAGTGTGTCCAACTCTTTATGACCCCGTGGACTGCAGCACGTCAGGCTTCTCTGTCCTTCACCATCTCCCAGAGTTTGCTCAAACTCATCATGGTGATGAAAAGAGAGTTTATTTCATCATCTACACTGGAAAAAAAAAATACTTGTCTTCATAAGTTGAAAAATTGAAGGACATAAAAAGCTTCACAACACATGTGAGAGTGTTTTAAATTATATTTTAAGGAATGTTTGTAGGGACTGTACAAAACCCTAGCATTCACTAGCACCTGGTTTGAAGGCCACTGCTCTCTGCTCAGAGGCATGGAGTGCACTGACACCGATGTGCTCTACATAGTATTTATGATTTGATTCACATTATTTTAAAGAGTCCGCTCATACACTTGAACAGAAAACTATATTGTATACTTCATTTTTCAGTGCCTTAGAATTACTTATACATTCAAAGAATTGAAAAACCAAGTTAAAATCCAATTTCAAGCCTTTTGTTTCACTCTGTTTGACAGTTCAGTTGGTAAAGAATCCACCTGCAATGTAGGAGACCCCGGTTGCATTCCTGGGTTGGGAAGATCCACTGGAGAAGAGAAAGGCTACCCACTATAGTACTCTTGGGCTTCCCTGGTGGCTCAGCTGGTAAAGAATCCACCTGAAATGTAGGAGGCCTGGGTTCAATTCCTGTGTTTGGAAGATCCCCTGGAGAAAGGAAAGGATACCCACTCCAGTATTCTGGCCTGGACTGTATAGGCCATGAGATCACAAAGAGTTGGACACAACTGAGTGACTTTCACTTTCACTATGTTTCAAAATCATTATGACCCAGCAATCCCACTGCTGGGCATACACACCAAGGAAACCAGAATTGAAAGAGACACATGTACCCCAATGTTCATCACAGCACTGTTTATAATAGCCAGGACATGGAACAAACCTAGATGTCCACCAGCAGATGAATGGATAAGAAAGCTGTGGTACATATACACAATGGAGTATTACTCAGCCATTAAAAAGAATACATTTGAATCAGTTCTAATGAGATGGATGAAACTGGAGCCTATTATACAGAGTGAAGAAAGCCAGAAAGAAAAACACCTATACTAATGCATATATATGGAATTTAGAAAGATGGTAATGATAACCCCATATGTGAGACAGCAAAAGAAACACAGATGTATAGAACAGTCTTTTGGACTCTTGGGAGAGGGAGACAATAGGATGATTTGGGAGAATGGCATTGAAACATGTATAATATCATATATGAAATGAAACGCCAGTCCAGGTTCAATGCATGATACTAGATGCTTGGGGTTGGTGCACTGGGATGATGCAGAGGGATAGTACGAGGAGGGAGGTGGGAGGGGAGTTCAGGATGGGGAACACACGTATACCCATGGCGGATTCATGTTGATGTATGGCAAAACCAATACAATATTGTAAAGTAATTAACCTCCAAATAAAATAAATAAATTTATATTAAAAAAAAAAATCATTGAAACATGTATAATATCATATATGAAATGAAACGCCAGTCCAGGTTCAATGCATGATACTAGATGCTTGGGGTTGGTGCACTGGGATGATGCAGAGGGATAGTACGAGGAGGGAGGTGGGAGGGGAGTTCAGGATGGGGAACACACGTATACCCATGGCGGATTCATGTTGATGTATGGCAAAACCAATACAATATTGTAAAGTAATTAACCTCCAAATAAAATAAATAAATTTATATTAAAAAAAAAAACAAAATCACAGTGTCAGATTGGAAGATTACTATAAAACTGAAACATCTGTTAATCCATTCTGTACTTCTGTTACTTAATGAGCACAATTTGCTGTTGTTTAGTTGCTAAGTAGTGTCCAACTCTTTTGCAAACCCATGGATGTAACCCTCCAGGATCCTCTGTCCATGGGATTTCTCAGGGAAGAATACTAGAGAGGGTTGCCATTTCTTTCCCCAGGGGAGCTTTCTGACTCAGGGATAGGACCCGCTTCTCCTGCATCTCTTGCATTGCAGATGGATTATCTACTGCTGAACCCCCAGAGAATTATGCTATTAGCACAGTTAAGTGTGGCTTATAGTTTAAAAGGGGCAGAAGGAGGGAAAGGGAATAGAGAAGGGCAGAGGAAGGGAGGAAAGGGGAGGTGGAAAGAAGAACAAACCAACATCAAAGATTCCCACATTATCTGGAGTCTATGTCTGAATGGAGACAGTGACTTTCACCAGTCAAAATGCATGGTTTTCATGGACAAATGAACTAAAAAGGCATTTTTCCAAAGATGTTAAAAAGTAAGTAAAAATATGCTCAATATAACTAACCATCAGGGAAATGTAAGTCAAAATCATATGAGATAGATAGTACACGACACTTGTTAGGATGACTAATATCATCATTTTGTTGGGATGACTAACATCATCATCATTGTTGGTAAAGACGTGGAGTAAGGGAACCCTTGCACACTGTTGGTGGTAATGAAAATGGAGCAGCCATTATTTTTCCTCAAAAAACTACATAGAACCACCATATGATCCAGCAATCTCACTTCTGGGTGTTTATCCAAAGGAATTTAAATTAGGATCTTGAAGAGACACCCGAATTTCCATGTTAACTGCAGTATAACTCACAATAGCCAAGATATGAAAACAACCCAAATGTCCATCAATGGAAGAATGGATAGAGAAAGTGTAATACATATGTACACGTGAGTATATATGTATATCTCATATATGTGTACATATAATATGGAATACTATTACATATAGTATATAGTCATATAAAGGAAGGAAAATCTTTCAGTTGGGACAAAATACATGGACCTGAATTTCATTATGTAAGTGAAAGAAAGTTAGTTGCACAGTCACATCCGATTCTTTGTGATCCCATAGGCTGTAGCCTGCCCATCTCTGTTCATGAAATTTTCCAGATAAGAGCATTGGAGTGGGTTGCCATTTCCTTCTCCAGAGGATCTTCCTGAATCAGGGATTGAACCCAGGCCTCCTGCATTGCAGGCAGATTCTTTACCAGCTGAGCTACTAGGGAAGCCCAAGTGAAATAAACCAGATCCTTACAGTTCGTGAGCTTCCCTGGTGGCTCGGCTGGTAAAGAATCCGTCTGCAGTGCAGGAGACCTGAGTTTGATTCCTGGGTTTAGGAAGATCCCCTGGAGAAGAGAAAGGCTACCTACTCCAGTATTCCAGACCAGATAATTCCATGCACTATATAAACCATGGGGTCGCAAAGAGTCGGACACAACTGAGGGCCTTTCACTTTACAGAGCATGATTTTCCAGAAATGAATATGCGAAAAGTGTGACACATATCTTGTTTTCTGATAAAACTTTCAAAATGATTTGGATGGCTTTTTTTCTAACCTTTCAAAACACTCAAAAAGAAGAGTGGTTCACATAGGAGACAACTGATTAAATGTTGAAACTGTAAATGTGAAACTGGGAATAAGGGTCCTTTTGGAATAAATTACAGCACTGGTACCCTAGGCAATAGATCTGTTACAATTAGTAAGTCACCAGCAATCATCAGTTTCAATTGGATACAGAAGCCCAGCCCTGGTGTGGTACTACTCAGTGACAGGAAAGACATGGTGGAAGAATTTCCAGGCTAACCAAATATCATGCATATCTGGGTGAGGCACATCTGCTCCTTTCTTTAAACAAACAAACAAACAAACAAATCTTCCATGGGATGAAGGAATGTCGAGGCTAACCCCTCCAGTACAGATGCAGAACACATGCATCTATGCAACTCAAAGAGCACAGACACTGGAGGCACTTTTGTGGTTTGGCGGTTGAAACAGTCCATTCTCATTAACTTGTGGCTCAAAGATGGGACCATGTTTAGTGATGGATGTTGACGTTTCAGGGACTGTGTGTTAAAAGCTCAGTCCTAAAAGCTGAGGAGTGCAAACACCCAAGTTGGGAGATCATGCTAAATTTCAAATATTTCAGACTGAAAGTCATTCAGCGACAGTACAAACAAGGATTCTAAACAAAAATTCTTTGCAGATAACGTCTACCAAGCACCTTCCTCATTTTTACTTGCTATTTATTGTTTATAAGAAAAGGCACAACCAGCACTTAACCTTCAGAGTCATGAAGGCCTTGGAAAATATGCCAAGTAATAGAAAGAACCTCACAGAATAGAAGCCAAATGTCCCTTGCCCACCTCAAAGTTAATCTGAGTGATGGGAAGATATTTCAGGTACCCAAAGAGCTGTTAGTTCTCCCTTTCTTCCTAGTTATTTGACATTTCCTAAGTTAGATGACTTACAACTGACTGTTAAAGGTGACCTAAAATATTTATTAATTCAAATTCTGAAGATAACTCTAATTTAAATCAGCTATAACTCTAGGCAGTTACTTGCATCACATAAAATCAAGCTTCCTGCTCTCAATGTCATCTAATTGAATAACTGACATTTCATCTATTCTTTCAATACAAAATATAGTCAGATTACCTCTACAGTATGGGACCTGCCCTGGTGGTTCAGACGGTAAAGAATCCACCTGCAATTCGGGAGATCTAGGCTTGATCCCTGGGTTGGGAAGATCTCCTGGAAAAGGAAAAGGCTACCTGCTCCAGTATTCTTGCCTGGAGAATTCCATGGACAGAGGAGCCTGGTAGGCTACAGTCCATGGGGTCACAAATAACTGTACACAACTGAGCAATTAAGCGCAACACAGCATCTCTACAATTTAGAGGGGAGTTTTCCCTGGCATTATGATTTTAGACTAGCACTGGCCACAGATGTCTTCGGGCTGTGGAAGCAGAAGAGAATTTTTCATTTTCTAGGTGGAGATATAAGTTGTATTTTGCCCAAGAAAGGGAGCTAATAAAAGTGGGCACTCAGCTGGTGTTGATCTTCCCAATTGCATAGCTCCAGCCACTCTGAACAAGTGTGGCAACAGAAGATTCACTGTCACCAAATAGCCTAGACATAGGGGAAAGAATAAGCACTAATTATCACCAATAAGCAATTTGTGTCATCCTCTTAGTCTCCTGTGTTTCCAAAGTCAGCCACTGAACTCTTACTGGACAAGTGTGATTTTATTGGAATACCTAAGAACACATCAGAGGAGAGAATATTCCTGACCCAATCACCACTCACGCCGTTCATGTTATTTTTGCTCTCACATTCTCTCCCTTTGATTACTTGATAAGTATTTGACACCCCGCTCTACTCTCCTTTTGGTGTGTGTGCATATCTTATTTGCATACATTTTTTAAGGGTGAACCCATGTGTAAGGTAGAATGCTGTGCTGTGCTGTGCTTAGTTGCTCAGTCCTGTCTGACTCCTTGCAACTCCATGGACTATAGCCTGCCAGGCTCCTTTGTCCTTGGGATTCTCCAGGCAAGAATACTGGAGTGGGTAGCCTTTTCTGCCTCCAGGGGACCTTCTCAACCCAGGGATCAAATCCAGGTCTCCCTCATAGAAGGAATATTCTTTACCAGCTGAGCTACCAGCAAAGCCCATTAGGTATAACAGTGGCCTCCAAAGATATTCACGATCTAATCCCTAGAACTTGCCAAGTTGGCAAGGGGGAGTTAAAGGCTAGGGATGGAACTAAGTTTGCTAATCAGTTGACTTTGAGATGGGAAGATTATCCTGGATTATCTGTATTCTTAATCAAAAAGAGAGGCAGAAAAGGGGAAACCCAAAAGATGGCAGTATGAGAAAGATGCATCCCATCACTGGTAGGCAGATACAAACCAAGGAATGTAGGTGGTCACCCTAAGCTGGAAATGGCAACGAAACAAATTCTACCCTTGAGGCCCCAGCAGGACTGAAGTCCTATCTTACCCCAGCGATACCTGTTTCAGGCACCTGACCTCCAGAATCTTAGAACAATGAATTTGTGTTGTTTTAAGTCACCAGCTTTGTGGTAATTGGTTACAGCAGCAACAGGAAATGAATATAGTCTAAGGAAACAGAAAAAATCAAAGGGAATAAAATATGCTCAAGACTGAACTTTCTGAAGGCCCAACTGGGAGAGAATCCACTTCTAAGATCACTCTCCTGGCTTCTGGAGGGATAAGATGAAATACTTCATAAACTTTTGAAGTGTGGGCCGTACTTCTTTGCTAGCTGTTGAAGTAAGTCTCCACAATTGGATAAAGGATAGCCATGTCTGGTTCCCCCTCTCTTGTCTCTGTGCATTACAGTTATAAAGACTCTAAGCATTTATACTGTGATGTTGGAGAAGACTCTTGAGAGTCCCTTGGACTGCAAGGAGATCAAACCATTCCATTCTAAAGGAGATCAGCCCTGGGTGTTCTTTGGAAGGCATGATGCTAAAGCTGAAACTCCAGTACTTTGGCCACCTCATGCGAAGAATTGACTCACTGGAAAGGACTCTGATGCTGGGAGGGATTGGGGGCAGGAGGAGAAGGGGATGACCGAGGATGAGATGGCTGGATGGCATCACTGACTCGATGGATGTGAGTCTGAGTGAACTCTGGGAGTCAGTGATGGACAGGGAGGCCTGGCGTGCTGCAGTTCATGGAGTTGCAAAGAGTTGGACATGACTAAGCAACTGAACTGAACTGAACTGAAGCATTTACAAGGCCCCTCAACATTTGTTGAGATGGAAACATTGGAGAACAGCAATGGGAAAGATGGTGAGTTCAGTTTGAGCAATGTCAGGTTTCAAGTTTTGATCTAGTAAAGAATATCTGTACCTAAAGTAGGTACTCTGAAACCCAGGCAAGAAGGTTGTACTGGAAGATATAACTGGGTGAGACTTCTGTGGGAGTGCGCCATGTCATAGAAGCTCAGTTAATAAAGTCTTCCAAGAAGGAAAACTCAACTCAAAGTGATAAACACTGATGAACGATCGTGAGAGTGGAGGTGAAAAATACTTCTGCAACTAATATCCTTTTTTCTTTCTTTGCTCACATTTTGCTATGAATTAGGTATTTTAAAATTATTTCATTTCATAAGAAAGCTTAAGAAATATTTATTCATGAAGTTAGGCAACAGGCCCAGAGTCACACATAAACTGTTTACAGGGGCAGTAAATTGCGTCTGGCATAAAATTCTTCTACATAGCTCACAAAGTACACCCAAGGAACACAAGCTGCCATTCTGCTCATCTAAATTAGGCTTCATAGAACACATAGATACCTACTATTATCTCCTTCAACCCAGTTACCAATTGATATGTCATTCCATGGGGATATAGGAAGAAAATAGTAGTATGAAAAATATAGACTTCCCTGGAAGCTCAGTGGTAAAGAATTCACATTCAATGCAGGACACATGGGTTCAGTCCCCAGGGATCAAGGAGAATCCCCTGGATAAGGAAATGGTAACCCACTCCAGTATTCTTGCCTGAGAAATTCCATGGACAGAGAAATCTGGTGGGCTATAGTCCATGGGGTCACAAAAGAGATGGACATAATTTAGTGACTAGACCACAACAAATGAAAAACATAAAGAAGTTGATATAGATACTTTTCATCGGATGTTGA